>SNQJ01S0108893.1:16518-29336 GCA_010110895.2 Picea sitchensis
TGGCGTTAAATTGATGGGCTCTGTCATTTAAACCGCGGCTCAAGTGGAAGCCACATGTCATTCCTTCCCCAGCTGTCACCCCATACGGGGATCTTTTAATGTACCTTAGTTGTGGTTTTGTTGTCTTTTTAATCTGCGGGTTTCCTGCAACTCTGCGCAGTACAAGGGAAGTGTTTCTAGGCACCAAATCTGTACTATTTACATATTATGTTAAGAAACACATGAAAATGAATGCACAATCAATTAATTCCACAGTGTAAGTTACCATTGTTTATAGTAAGTAAATTTATATGGTGAATAATTAAATCTATAACAAAAATTATTATCTAGATTTTATAGTTCAATCTTATTGGTAATTATCATATTATTGTTAATTGTATTCAACTTAAACTTAGGAAAGAATATGGCATATTCAAGTTGTAATTAATTATAATCAATTAATGGCCAAATTGTATAAAAGAAGAAGACATGTAGTGAACAAAGAATTAATTAATTATTACCTTGGTTAGTTTGAGCATTTGAAATCACAATATCGTCTGTACCGAGATTTTCGTTTTTAAATATTGAATATAAATGAAAGGACCTTCCAAACGCAATTACTCATAATCCTTGGCACTCTTGAATTTATAATAAACAACCATGATCAATTTATGTACGGATTGTTGGGAAAATAGAAAATTGATGCACAAATTGAATTGGTGCACTCGATATGAAAATTACTAAAAACACAAGGATTTTATTTCTTCTTCCTTTCATGTCTTTGCAGGAAGAATTGAGAGAATATATTGATTACAAAATGGAGTCACTTTCTAAACAACTTCGTCACAAATATCTAATTATAGTAATTCCAATGCTACGTGCATGTATACTGCATGCCTAGGTCATCAAACCTAGCTTGGCCATAGGCTCCTCTCTTTTGGATGTCCTAGTGCGCTAAAACTAAAAATAGATTATCGGTGTTTATGATTTTCCCCTAAGTTTGTTAACCAAATATAGATGATCGATGCTTATGCTTTTCCTCTGCTTTTGTTATCCAAATATCGATGATCGACATATATGCTTTTCCATTTTAAAATTTTAGTGCGTTTTTATTTTTTGCTTTTATTTTTTTTTAACGCAAGACATTTATCCAATCAAATTTGGTACCATAAAAACCTCGGAGAGCCCCTGCCTTCTAATATTTTGTTACCGACATATGGATGATCAACGCTTTTTTCAGTTTTATATGGATGAATCATGATAACATTGGCCTTTGATTTTTATGCTTGTGTTATTTTTAGCTTAAAAGATAATTGAGCAACAAAACGCTTAACGAATTTTTAAGGGTTTTGTTTCATTTTAAATAATACACTTAGGTTGAAATCTAAGTTATAAAAGTACATGTTTTATAGGTGTATGAACCAGGATGCTAGGCCTGAGTGCCCATCTATATATAAGTTGGGGCTTGCATGCTTATGTTTATATGTTTTGAGGTTTCTACATTTTAAGATAAATTTCACTTTATTATGGTTTAGTGTAAATGACCAATGGTTTGGCCTTTTTTCCAACTCCCACACAATCATTGATTTTTGTAGCTTTATTCTTCAATGATTCCACTCCACCAACAACACCACACAAATCGATGTTGGCTCAATGTATCACCTTTGGCTCACCTTTGCCATCTGCTTAACTCTCAAACTTTGAGTAGGTTGACATAGAGGACACATGGACATATGGCATATTTAATTGCACAACAAGGTACACAAGTCATATTTAATGGGACAACAACATTACTTAATCCACACCATGCCCATTACTCAAAGTTTTAAAGTATCCCATACCAATGTCTTCAAATGCCAATCAACTAAAATAGTGTAAGATACAACAAGGGACTGGAATTTCACCATGAAAGCCATATCATATGAAGTGAAACCATAAGATGGTGTGATAACTTTCAGAGCAACCCAAAAATTAACAACAATGATAGTGTGGATGTTGGGAACTTTGAAAAAGCGATCTAGAACTAAGCAATATTGACCAAATCAACTGTGAATGTTGAGATTGATGTTAGGTAAGGAAGAGGACGTCTAAATAAGGATCCCATGAGGAATAAACATGACCAAAGTGTGATCCATGAAAGAAACAAAGGGCACCTTTTCTAGGTGATAAACATAAAATGGGGAAAACACATTCATATGTATAGATCTAGGTAAGGGGATAAGCAATGTGGAATTACCAATGCCAATAATCCATATCTAAATGCAAAATTCATCATCTACATTTTTCATGGTGTATATTTGGTTAAATATTCATTTTCCTACTTGATATCAACATATGGTGTGAGTAATATGTTTTTATACTCTTCCACCCTTGTTTCTCATGACCCATGGATCAAAGAGGGTGTTTTTTCATAATTTCCTATGTCATTTCCCTCTAACTAGTGGTTTTGTAGTGAAAATACATGGGTCTATGTTGGGTCATATCATGCTTGCGGGCGTCCTTCTTAACATAGGGGGGATTAGACCCAAGGTTTGTCCATATTTTTTAACAAAAACCCCAAAGCATCGACATATCAATCTTTTTCCAACACCAAAGAAGGTCTCACCCGAGACGCAATGGGGGTCAGGGAGACCATCTAGTGTTGTGTCGAGGATGAAGGAATAGACACACAAAGATCGATCTTGGCTGTCTTTCATACAATCCATAGCTGACAACTTACTATTAGCAATACATAAAACAATACACACACATATCCAAATAACACATGAATGACACATGATATATCAAAATTGTTGTAGTTTTATTATTCCTTCGATTCCATTAAACAAAAGCATACATTAAGAGAATATTAGATGAAAACAACAGAGTCTTTGATTCTTCAGATAGTTCCTAGATTTACAATACATCGTGCCATGCACATTCTTTCAAGACTTAGACATGCGACAGACTCGAGCTACAATATCAAACATTATAATTCTACAGAGGCTCAGAGAGCGATCTCAACAACACAAAAAATAACAACTTAATGAATCCTCTAAGAAATTATCCAACTCTGTTTATGATGCCATTGCTTCCTTTTATATCTTGATTCTTTCCCTTCTCAGGAGCTCTATCTCTTTAAATTCTACTCCATTTTCTCTACTGACTAGAAGTCTCGCATGCTTCTTTTTCCTTCTTGCATTCGATGTATCCTTTCTGGAATCAAGGAAATCTTAACTACTTTGCAAACTCATCTTTTCCATCTTCACGTTCTATTACACATTATTTTGGTCACTCTGGTGATGTCTCTACAATGTTGTATTCAGGCTCCCACAATGACCTTTTTGCCTAAGAAAAGTCACTGTTGTCTTCTCCCAAAAACACATTTTTAAGATGAGTTTGCAGACTGCCTATGTTACAGGATTCGAAAATCCCTCATTCTCACAGGCAACCCACACTTAGGGTGTGAATTGTTTGTAGTCTTCTCTATAGGTAGGGTGCGAACCTATTTTTAAGCTTGAAAAGGAGAAGAGGTCACGAAGGATCTAGAAGGGGATCTTCTAGAAAATGAGTTGGCATTCGCATGGTTGGCATCCCACTAACTTCTCATATTTGGTGGGATCATCCTCATCCGTTTAACCATCTCTCCTTCTCCTATATATTGAAAATTTTCTCATGGAAAAGGTTAAGCAAGATTGAATGAAGAATTGGTGAAAGGATTGTGTGAAGAACTCTGCTTGGATAGAATCTTGAAGACTCTATTTGGTCTATCAAGTTGTATTGGATCTTCTTCATGCAAATATAGAGTAAGTGTGTGTGTTGAAACCAAGGGTCACTGAAAGGAAGCTTGCGACATCAAGGTGATCAGGTTGTATCTTCTACTTTCATTTAATATAATACAACAACATGTCCATTTCCCATAAAGTCACTCTTATTTTATTGCATAACTCCTTGATCATATGCATAGGTTGACATTGAATATACTTTGCTATATTCACTTTGGTTGGTTTTTGTTGTCTTGGAATTGATTTCACAAGAGCACCGGAGCGAAGCGGGAACAACAGATACCTAAGGAAGTGATATGAAGGTATGTCACTCATTCCTTATCATTAGTAGATTCAATGATTACAACTTAGGGAAAGAGTCATGTCTTGTCCTGTTTTGTTCTAGATTCAGGTGGATCTAGGGAGATCTGTTAGTGTTTGCACCTATCGATTTGTCCGATAACAAAATTGGCGACTCCACTAGGGATAGAACCCATTTTTGGTGGTTTTTCCTTGGCCATTTTCTCTTAACCTACCATTTTTCATTCCCAATAAATCTCAAAGTCTTGAGGAGACCCTTATAGACTCCCTGGATCCAAAAGTTCCCTTAGAAGTTTTGTCTTTTTTCCAAAATGTGCTTGATTACAGACCTTCTCGCACTGCACCTTTGTGTAGCCTGTGAGAATCACTAAAGTTCGCACCCTAGTGTTTAGTTCAGTGCAAACCTCCCATAGTCTGCCTGTGTCTAGCCTATGAGAATACTTGATTCTCGCATTGTACCCCACTCTCAACCTGTGAACTCACTTGTAAATTTTTTTGGATTAAGTCTTTTGTGTCCTCAGATGCCCAGATATGTTTGTGTGTCTAGGAAGAACTTTTCTAGCCAATGATTGAAAGTTTCTTGACTTGAAATCTCATGAATGATTATTTTTCAGAAATCAAAAGCTCTTCTTGATCATTTTTTCTCAATTTTTACCTCTTGACCTTTTCGCAACAAGGGTATAATCTCCGATTTTGAAATCCGAGTGCATGTTTGGTCAGGAGCCTTTGATTGGTCTAAAAGTTGAGATCAATCGTTCTTTTCAATTGATTATTACTTGGAAAATTGTTACCCATGTGCATTTGAAGAGACTGGTCTTGTTAGTTTGTTATTTTTATCTTCATTAAAAGAACGATTTGGGTGTTTGTTGTGTATTTATTTTTAATTGGTTGCTTGTTTTTCTTAGTTCCATCCCTGTTGCTTAGTTTCTAATAAAAATTAAAGACATTTTCTTTTTTAAGAACCCTTATATTCAAAAAATGTTGGCATTCAAGTGTTGAAAAAGAACAAATAGGAAATTTGCATTGTTCATGATTGTTTGATATTACATTTTAGAGAAGATCATACATTGTAGTTCGCATTGTTTCAGAAACTCCTCTTTCCCTCCTATAAATAGGATTCATCGAACAAAAATTTGTATCATTCATCCTTATCTACGCATTGTTGGGTTAGAGTCTCACACAACATCAGTTTCATTTCCGTCTCCTTCTTGCGTAACAACAACCTTTAATAATATTGCGCAACTTTAAAATTCAACTAGTAACTTTTTCTAGGGCTCTTTTACACCAACATTATCTAGGCTAGAGCTTTAGAATAGGAAATGAGGCACACTCTCCAAAGCACGAAACACCCAATATCATCTTGTGATAAGGAGTGTCGAATTCCATTTGTAGCATTTTTTCCTGGGAAGCCCTTCTCACACAAGGGTCAAACTTGAGGTCACATTGAGATTGATAGATTTACTCACCTTGCTTTGTTGATATTGGTGTAGAGATTTCACATATTACGGGGGTCACTTGAAGGTATACCCACAATGATGAGTGGAAGCCTTTCAAGCTGATTTCGGGCTAGATACCCTGCCCTTGCATGTGGATGGGACTGTCGATTGTTCCCCTAGGCATCATTGTTGTTGGTGGTAACCTTAGTAGCCTACCTTCTTAGGGTCTTACACAAGGTGACTGTGAAGGGGTAAATCTTCACGGTACCTGGAATCGACATTGGCCAGACTCACTCGGGCTCCTTGGAGGGTATACCCACGATTATGTGTGGGAGATTGCACCAGGGTGTAAGTCCGTTAAGCAGGTCATCAACGTAACTTTTCCATCCTCGCCCAACCCCTTCTTGTCTCATCCTCGAGATGTTGGATTTCATCACCAACTAGTGACTTAGGAATTGGAAGGCCTTGTTTGCTTGGTTTTGTTTCCTAGATTTTGCTACTGCATGTTGTTGTTTACCCAAGTTGGCCATAGAATTTCTTGCGTAAGGTTCTAACTTGATCACAATTGACCCTCCACATTGTTCATGTAGAATGCAAGGCTTACCCCCAGAAGATCTGGAAGGTTCTCAACCCTTGCCTACCAACTCAAAGGAGGGCTCTCCTCAACAGAGTGAAGTCCAAGACGTTGCCACTCCACCAGTGGAAAGAACTAACTCTTTAGAACGGTTATGAATTACCAATTTTTGAGAGGACTTCTGACTTCCTACCGACTCTGAGAGACGTATTGTTTGAGTGAATTCTTCCGGAGATCTAGTTGTTCAGTCTTCTAGATCACCAACCAGACCTTTCATAGGACCTGAGGGTCAAGATCCTTTTTGGACTATTGGCATTTTTAGATGGGATCTCTTTGGCTCATGAGAAGGCGTTGATATCACTGTCGCACCTGAGCTGCCCGAAACATCTGATCCAGACGTAGTACCTTTTACTACTACGTATTATTTTCTTGGTACAGACACTCCTCCAGCTGACCACATCTTGACTATCCCTCTACAAACGGTCCATTACACAATGGTCCCAGATATTATGAGTCCTCACACCGAGATTACACTGGCTAGCCAAGTCCCCATTGGCACACTACTTTCGCCCAGATTCACCCCAACACTTTTGCCCGGATATCACATGTTGAATGCTTCTATTCCTGCTCCTAGACAAATCTCATCCTAGACTCCTGGAATTTCCACTCCTTCTGGGAACCATCTCGTTCCTGGTTTTATTCCGACACTTCCTCAACCCCCTTCTAGAGGACCTCTTCCATCCTCTATCGAAGGCACCGACCCTAGTGGCACCATCCCATCTTTCATGCCTAATTACCAAATTCCTGTTGGTGGACAATTTCACCAAGGAAGCCAAACTCAATCCCCTTTTGCAGGACAAATCCCAATTGGGACACAACTCCCAATTGTAGGGAAAACCCCATCGATCCCACCCTATGGAAAAAACATACCTCCATCCTTGGCCTAGTATTAGAATTATCTTATACAACATAATCCTCAATCGACTAGGGGGCTACAGCCTTAAGCTAGCTCCAACATATCCCATAGTACAAGCCAACCCTATCCAGGTACGTCTAATCCTATTTGGGGCTCGAATGCTCAACCCCACACCCCTGTTCAAGGGTACAACCCTATGAATTACTTGCTTCCACACCAACAACTGAATCTGCCTGGATCTTCGCATTATATGCAAACTACTTATGGTCCCACTGGTCTACCGATGGGAATCCCTCCCCAAAGTCACCAATACCCACATGTGAATAGAAATTTACCCTTCTTACCCACCCTGGACCTCCCGGATCTGTCAAGAATTTTAAATGATCTGATCCGTCACTCTCCTCAATGGCCCACCATACCAGCCAAACTACCATCCGACATCCCTAAATTCAATTTTAAACCAGGAGAGGACCCGAACAATCATGTAATGAATTTCCACCTTTGGTGCTCATCCAACTCCTTAATGGATGACTCTATTCGTTTACTCCTTTTTCAGCGAACCCTCACAGGTTCTGTCGCGAATTGGTATATAGAATTACCATGAGGCTTCTTCACCGGCTTCAACACCCTTTCTATGGATTTCCTCACCCACTACCAGTTACCGATCCGCTACGAAACGGGAACCAAAATTTTGAGTTTTTTCAAACAAACCAAAGCCACTCATATCTCTGATCACATTCATGAGTGGAAATGGAGACGATGTCTCATCAAACTCGAACTTCTCGATCAGTTGCTGGCAGAGTGGTTCATGAAATCATTCGTGAATGACATCGATCATGACATCGCCATGGGTGGAGTTGTCACAGAAGAATAGGTAATCAGTCATTCCCAATACATAGATGTCGTTTACTCACAAACGGGTACTTCTTACGACTTACTCCCTAACGCACCTCGTCCTTCTACTTATGCTACTTCAACTACTTCCACTGCTTCTCATGCAGTTGACGACGTGATTGGCACTTTTCATGCCCAACCACATTCTGTCCAGACCTCTAGCAACAACCCCAAATCCATTTCTTCTAATGTTCAAAATGCTCTGTCTCCTACCCCTCCCATCGAAAATACTTCTGAGGTAAAATATGTTCAATCTACCCCTGCCGGCAAAAATAAATCAAAAAAATGAAAGGGTAAGAACAAGGAGGATAAAAATAATCCGCAAACTGAGAAAACCAAAATCCCACCTATTGACGATAGGGATAAGTGCAAACCTCGATACACTTGTCTTATCTGTGGTGATGATCACTACACTAAGGATTGTCCAAGACGAGCCGAGGTTACTAAGTTCTTTCAAGGGACCCAAAAACCTCCCACTCTGGTCGTGTTGTCTCAACCCTTCCCTTCTCAACAACAGGCCCAATTGGTCATTCATGACCAACCTTCCCCCTCCAATACATCTTATGTCTTAATGTGTACAGGTGATTCAAAGAAGAATGACATCACACTTACCACTCGAGCCAAAGATTATTCTTCCTCCAAAGAGAAGGTTGATGTAATACCTCCTTCATTGGTCCAACCATCTCCCACGAATCCACCTACCAATTATCCTCTTCATCTCAAATGACCAAGCCTAGATACAGTCCTTCACCCTCCTCCAAAGGGTGTTGTTCGAAAATCGGCTTTCAATCCTCATGCACATGCCGCCTAGAACTACAATATTGTCGAAGATCTGGCCCAAGCACCGTCCACAATGTCAACCCTCGAAGTCCTTCAGAGTTGTCCTATACAACAGAAGGCATTGTTGAATGCTATTGGTGGAATCGACCCTACAGATACAAATTTAATAATTTTTGATTTGGAAGATCACATTCCAAGGTTACCCCCTCAACTCACATTCCAAATACAAGTTATTGTCTCTGATAAGAACATTTGTAGAACAGTTATTGATGAGGGTGCCTCGACGTGTGTCATGTCTATTACCTGTTGGAAAGCCATCAACTCTCCTCCTTTGAATGAATCCCACAACATGCTCAAAGCCTTCAATGGATCTGCTTTTAAGCCTTATGGTGTCCTCCCTTTGTTGCCTATTATGTTAGAAGGCAAAACTGTCAATGTTGAAGTGGAGGTCTTTGACGCTCCTCTTAATTACAACCTTCTACTTGGCCGTAGCTGGATCAATTCAATGCGTGCAGTTGTGTCCACTCTTTTCTGTGTCATGCATTTCCCACATCAGGGAAAAGTAGTTACCGTAGACCAATTGGTCTTCTTTCACTTTGATGCATGTACTGGCAACGTACCTTTCATTGCAAAACCCCCCTTGGATATGAGAACGTCGATGTGGGTCTTCTTAAATATTCTTGTTTGATGGGTACTTTCCCCATTCCACCACCCGATGTTCCACATCCATTTGTCGCCTCGATCAACATGATCTCCACCTCTGTTCACGGAACCCCTGCATCTTATGACCCGTGGATGGTACCCAACCCTGACGATCATCTTCGATATGGCAATGAAATTCCTTTGAGTCCAGTCAAATCCACTTATCAAGCCATTCAATCGGCAACCCCTTCTACCCCCTCTCTTGGTGATTTATCTCTAGATCCATTCTACATCATTTTTCCCACGGACGAGATGATTATGTCTATTATGTCCATGGAAGACACCCCTTGGGACGATGGAAATCATCGTTCCATCCTCTTCCTAGAACAACACACCATCGAGGGTTACCAATGGATCTCGACCCCGTTGACCCTTATCATCCTTTCTACCATTCCTGAGTCTACACATGATACATTCTACGAAGGGAACTTAAGTAATATCTCACCCACCATCCCCCTCGACATATCCATAAAACCTGGAATTGTCGAAAATGTGCATATCGGAGCTTCATGTTCCCATGACGAAGTAGTCATCTACAAGTCTCTATTCCAATAATTTTGTGGCATCTTCACGTGGAGCTATGAAGAAATTATAGTTATTGACCTTGACATTATGGTACATGAGATTAAGACATACCCAGGCGCTAAACCCGTCCAACAATGATTGCATCCGATCCACCCATGTAAAGCAGCCGCTATCAAGATTGAAGTCAAGAAACTTCTTAAGGCTGGATTCATTTACCCAGTGGCTCTAACTGACTGGGTCTCCAATCTTGTTCCGATTGACAAGAAACAAGGCACAATCCGCGTGTGCGTTGCTTATAGGGACATTAACAAAACTTGTCCTAAATACAACTTTCCTACCCCCTCCATTGAGTAGATCGTCGACGATTGTGCCAGAAGTGATACTTCTCTCTGATGGATGGTTTATCCAGATATAATCAAATCAATATCGTACCCACGGACCAACACAAGACCACTTTCATCTTTTCTTGGGGCACTTTCGCCTATTGGAAACTTCCATTCGGTTTAAAGAATGTTGGCGCAACTTTTCAGCATGCTATGTCTTATGCCTTCCATGATATAAATCACATTGTGCAGACATATCTCAATGACTTACCCGCTCATTCCATGCATCGTGTAGATCATCCAACACACCTCCGCACCATTTTCCTTCAATGTCTATTTTACCATATACACTTGAATCCACACAAATGTGTTTTTTGCGTAGAATCTGGCCGACTTTTGGGCTTTATTATTTCACGTCAAGAGATCAGGGTAGATCCTTTGAAGGTTGAGGTGATTCTCAATCTTCCTCCTCCTTCCTCACTTCACCAGTTACAAATTTTGCAAGGGAAGACAAACTTTCTCCATCGTTTCATCCCTAACTATGATGAGCTAAGTCTTGGATTTACATGACTGCTCAAGAAAGGTTCTGAGTTCGTATGGGATACCATTGCCAACAAAGCTTTTGAATCTTTGAAACTGTCTTTGACACGTACCCCTTTACTCTTCCCACCTAATTACAGTCAAGATTATTTCCTTTACCTTGCAGCCTCAGACTATACCATCGTTATGGTTCTCGTCCAGGAGGATGACTCTCATGATGAACATGTCATTTATTACTTGAGTCAAAGTCTCACGACTACCAAAACCAAGTATTTACATGTTGAAAAACTGGCCTTGGTAGCCGTCCAAGCTATTCAACATTTCCGGCACTATATCCTTTTACGCAAAACTACGGTGATTTCTAACTGCAACCCCATGAAACACATTCTTACACGTCAATTTCTAGGGGGGAAATACTCCAAATGGATCGTAATACTCCAGGAGTTTGACTTAGAATTCAAATGCACTAAGTCCAAGAAATCATTGGTCTTTGCCGAGTTGATATGAAACCTTCCCTGCTCTCAGACATAAATGTAGCAGAATATTCACTACCCGATAAATCCCTTTTCATGATCAGTTATGATGACCTTTGGTATGGAGATATCATCATATATCTCCAAACCCATACTTTCTGGCCCAATTTGTCTAGCACGAACCACTGTCGAATACGCTACCAAGCACATCAGTATATTATCCTCGGTGATACCCTTTATCGTTGTGGGATTGACTCCATTTTTCGATGTTGCCTCACGTTTGACGAAGCTGAGAAAGCCATGAATGACTGCCATTATGGAGCCTGTGGTGGTCACATGTCTGGGTATGATACTACCCAAAAGATCTTATGGGTAGGGTATTTTTGGCCTTCTTTATTCAACGATTGTATAATCACGGTCCAAAAATGCCATGCTTGCCAAACCTACAACAATAAAATATGATCCCACCCTGCTCCTCTACATCCTATGGTCTCCGTTGGTCCTTTTTCGAAATGGGGTATCAATTTCATGACATGTCACCCTCACTCGGATGGGGGGAATGGATACATTATTGTAGCCATAGATTATTTTACAAAATGGGCCGAGGCGATGCCAACATTCGATAATACCGGAAAGAATACAACATTATTCATATTCAATCACAGCATTGCTCGTTTTGGTGTTCCTCAGGCTATCATTACTGACCACGGTAGCCACTTTAGAAACTTCATGATGTCCGAGCTCACTAAAAAGTTGGGTCTTCACCATGAAAACTCAACACCCTATTACCCACAAGCCAACGGTCAAGTTGAAGCAATAAACAAGGTCCTCATTACCATGCTTCGACGAATGATAGGGATTCAAAAAATGAGTTGGCACACGATGTTGTTTTCATCACTGTGGGCTTACCATACATTCGTTAAGTCTGTTAATGGGTTTACACCATTCCAGTTAATCTATGGTCTAGAATCCATCTTCCCGATTGAATGTGAGATAATCTCCCTAAAACTAGTCGTCAAACTTCTCCCAAACACTTCTGTCGAAGAAGAACGTCTGTTGTATCTCATGCAATTAGACGAAACCCGTCGCAATTCCACCCTATTTATAGAAGCCCAAAAGAAACACATTAAATCCCAATATGACAAGCATGTCAGGCCACACATTTTCTCCAAAGGTGACCTGGTTCTCCCTTACAAACAAGATCGGCATATGCTAGGAGCCGAAAAATTTGAAGCTATGTGGCAAGGTCCTTATATTGTCAGATGAGTTTTGGAGAAAGGAGATTATGAGTTAGTGGAGTATGATGGTATCTGATCCATATGGATATCGGTGGCCACCCACCTTTTTCGACTGGCTCAAAATAGTTTTCTAACAATTTTGGCAATTTACTATTTTTAGCAGGTTTTAACTTCCGGGGCCATTTTGAGGGCCTAAATGAAAGTTTTTTGAGATAGAGGTTTTCAATGATATACAAAGGCATAATTGAGCCCCTAAAATGAATCTCCTCAATGATACCTTTCCAACGAGCTATCATACGCCTAAAACAGAGATCGTATGCAAAAGTTACGACCCCGGGAAGTTGATGTACTAACTTACCCAAACGGGGCCCACA
>SNQJ01S0108893.1:29346-39353 GCA_010110895.2 Picea sitchensis
AGTCTTCATCTTTTATGGTCGCGGGTTGCTTTGCTTTTCCCAAAAGTGCCTTCAGCACGCCTTGTTGCATGAGGAGATCGTGCATTTTAACCTTCCATATCTCGAAAAAAAATTTCCATTGAACTTCTTGATTTTGAACTTAGCACGTTGAGTCTTTGCCATTTTAGTCATCTTTATTTTTCTAGGCCAGTGTTGTCTCAATATCGAAATCAAGCACTAAAATATGATATTAGGGGTTGAATCATGGATATTAGGGTTAAATGTTTGACGTCCTTGGAAAAAGGGTACCATGTTCAATTTGCTATTTATATCTTACTGTCGATCTGCGTTCACACTAAATGATGCAAAGACATAAACTAAAATAGACGCCCCTACCCACGACAACCTCATTAACAATCTGGTACAATGATTAAAACAGTACAAAAGGGGAAAACACTTTCTCACTCAAAAGATACCCGTCAGTCTAAGTGACTGTATTGTACCCGGAGCAGCAGGAGGTGGCAGACAGGACAGGGTGCAACCGGCGCAGGAGGTGGCAGACAATTTCAACAGCGCTCCGCTTACGATNGTGGGAAACTTACTGGGAGAAAAGTTCCACAGAGGAGTCTGGAATATATGGGGCCGATCCCACTTGGGATTTTTTTGTGGATGCGGTAAAGGAACAGTATTACACTGTTGGCAACTACGAAGACCAGTACATGAGATGGACCATACTACGGCAAGAGAGGGGCCAAGAAGTTCCGGAGTTCACCAATGCCTTCCATACCTTGCGCACCAAGTTGGGTATCAAAGACTTTGAGTGACATTTGGTTCTGAAATACCGTGGGGCTCTACATAGATACATCCAGAATGAAATGGATTTTATAGACATCTCATCACTTGGTGCTGCTTATTGATATGATGTTAAAATTGAGCAGAAATTTAAGCACCAGAACAAATGGGAATTCGGGTCTACAAATCTGCAACAACCAAAGTATGACAAAGACGACCCTAACAAATAGTCTCCCGAAAACCAGTCCAAGACACAGGAAAAGAAGGGTCACAGGAAGACAAAGAAGGACACTGGAAAATGGCGTGATTTCCACAAAAGCCCCTGGCACAACACCGATGAATGTCGCTCAAAACAGTCATTGGTGGCCGAGATCAAAGACAAGGAGCTGAAACCTGATTCAGAATCTGATTCTGAAAATACAAGTAAAGGACAGATCATTGACATAGACCCCACTGTTATTGTCGCGACCACAACAATTCAACCAAAAGAACCAACAGATCCTGAAGAGGGGGAGCACCTTTTTCATTCACAGATGTGGGTGAAGGGGACCCCGCTGCATTTTATTGTTGATATCGGAAGCCAGAAGAACCTCATCTCAGCAGAGGTCATCAAACAGTTAGGATTATTGACAACACCACGCCCATAGCCATACAACATTGGGTGGCTTCGCCAAGGATGAGATCTTCATGTCAGCCACCAATGTCGATTGTCATACGACATCCAGCCCTTCAAGGATGAGGTATTATGTGATGTTTCCCCACTGGATGTCTGTGATGTTCTCTTGGGCCAGCCATATATGTGAAAGTGCCATGCTATTTATGAGTCTCAACCCCGTAGTGTCATTGTTACTTTGGGGGGCCATCTCTACAGAATACCAGAGGTAGTTCCAACTATTGTTTCACCTAAAAAGTGTCGCAAGGTAGTATCTCATACTGCAAAATTCAACTTCTTCACAATCTATTCAAAAGGGGAACAGAAGGACATTGCAACCACTACAGTCTCGCCCCCTGCACCTTCTATCCAACAGAAGCAGGCTGACAAGGTTGCAACAAAGCACAAATATTCCTTCTGCACACCTTCCTCTCATGTAGCTCGAGTTGTTGAACAACCTCAACTTCAACAGGTTCATGACAAACTTCCACAAACTAAGCAGCGCGACGTCTCCAGCAATACAAGCAACTCACCCAGATGCAGATCCAACAAATGCTTTTTCCTCTCCCCCGGGAACTCAATGCAATGGAAACCATTGATTCCTAAGGAGGGAGGATTTATCTAGATAGATATCGGTGGCCACCCACCTTTTCCAACTGACTCAAAATAGTTTTCTGGCAATTTTGGCAATTTACTATTTTTAGCAGGTTTTAACTTCCGGGGCCATTTTGAGGGCCTAAATGAATGTTTTTTTTTGAGATAGAGGTTCCCAATGATATCTGAAGGCATGATTGAGATCCAAAAATGAATCTCCTCAATGATACCTTTCAAACGAGCTATCATATGCCTCAAACAAAGATCGTATGCAAAAGTTACGACCCCGGGAAGTTGATGTACTAACTTACCCAAACGGGGCCCACATGACTTTTGGCGCTTCATCTCCTAGGGTTAGGTTTTTGGATGTCTAGGACTTTTGGCATTCCTGTTTATTGTAAAAAGGCCTCTAGAACCTCATTGTAATCATCTTCTCACGAATGCAAGTAGCCGTCACATCTCTTCTCAGAGATAAGCTGCCACCATTCTAGCGAGTCTTTCACTCTGTATTTTTACAGTCTCTGTACATTTCTTTCATTAATAGAAATTGTGTATTACTGTATATATGTGTTTATGGTTGCATCTCTAATACATTTCTGTTATATTATTGAACATCTGTGATATCTCTGTGCATTTCTTTATTTTATCTCCGATCTCATTTCATGCCGAAAATAATCTGGATCAGTATCCCTTTGAATGAACCCAGAAATGGGTTGTACTTAAAGAAGTACTATGCTTAAGATCACCTATGCATGAGTGCTTGTATTTTATTATATCATACTTTTTGTGTGTTACTTTAGTGTGCTTTTTTATTATTTTGGTCTCTTCCCTCGACTGCTTATGTTACGTTGTGCTTGGTTTCCAGATGTCAGAGTCTTCGTTACCCCACATTGGATTTTTCGATGGTGCTAGCCATAGTACTCAAAACCTTTCTTCTGCTACATGAGAAATTTATGCACCTACAAACAAACTTATCAGTCTGCCAGGTGTGTGCCTTGGTTGTGAGACCAATAATATTGCGGAATATAGCGTCGTCATCGAATTGTTGATTGATTCTATTTTGCTCGATATCCGCCATCTGGTTATATGACTTGATTCACAGATAGTAGTACTACAACTACGTAATGTCTACGCTATCCGAAGTCCTACTTTACTACGGGTATATTTACAAATTCTCCTCTTGGAACGTTATTTTATTATATTGAATATCAACACATTCCTAGATGTCTAAATACATTGACTGATGCATTAACTAACTATGTGTTGGACAGATATTTGGGACATTTATAAACCAATCACACATCACATGTATAACACAACACAATATAATCCGGTAGAAGCCGTATATATGTTTATAATGATCAAAAGTTTAAAAAAAAAATTATGTCGAAGGATCAAAATCTCAAAATATGAAGCCCGTGGCTTATACAAAATAGTGTCACTGATGACACTCACAATAACACACAACTGCTCGGGCCACCCTACGAAGCAGTCGACTGATAGAGTTGGACACACCCACAATATGGCGTTGGTAACGTCTAGGGATCTCCCCAATAGAAATATCCATGATGTCCATGGTCAACCCCTCCAAGTTCTGCTCCACTGCCTCGTAGTCTTCGGCATCCTATCTCGCCACTGGAGTCGCTTCTACTTGCCTTTGAATAGGAGACATTCCTGGAGGTCGATATAGCCCCACATCTGTGTCATCAAAAATAATTTTTTTGATTAGTTCTTGGATAAACATAAAAACATTTCATATGATAAAAATTACAAAAACATTTAAAAAGAACAAAATGTGTACTTCTTACCTAGGTCACTCCATTGAGCATCCTTAGGCAGGGCCAAATTCGGATCCCCTCGGAAATCCAAACCAGCGTATGCGTAGTCATCAATCATCAGCATCTAGGGCCGCAACCAGTCGAAAAATGAATCATTATACTTGATTATAGGCCCAGCTACGTGTCGATCCATGAGGTTGCACCACCTCAGCATCCTCGGATCCTGTGGGGCCGGTAAACCCTAATCAACCTGTAATCGTAGCAGTGGGACCCTCTCAAGGAAGAAGGACACCAAAAGTGATCCGTACCCAAACTTCTTCAAGTCACCCTTTCTTCACTTCGTCAATTGTCTCTTCATACTACAAAGAACTACATCCGACCAGTTGAAGACCTGAGGCTCTGTGCACTCTATGGCGTATTGGAAATAGCTCTGGAGAGCCATGTGAGGAGTAGCGCTCCCAGCCATACATGCAATAGTAAACAATATGGTCTGTAGGGTCAAGTCTTGGACCCCCAAAATGGAAACCTTACCCTTGCTTCTCTCTTCCTCGGGAACACAATATTGGCGAAAATACTCACTCATAGGGAGTCTGCCCCCTCGACCACTAGTCAAAGTAGCATGGTATCCACGCGGTGACAACCCTGCTAGAAAATAGATATAATTGATATCTAGGGTCATCGTGTGGACTCCCACATGAAATAACTGTTGGTCCACATCCCACATGTGGACCAGGTATTCCAACAATCTGAGTTGGGCTCTCATACCCAGAATCCTGAAGAATTTCAATAGCCCATAGTCTCGGAGGGCGGCGACTGTACTTGATCGGCAATAGCATCATCCTCCTCATGTTCCCTTTCTCTCCACTCTAACATTGTGATGGTCAAACACCTGCAAAATATCCATAAGAGAAGATTTAGCAACTTGTTTCAAACTTTTTCATAATTTTTATTGAGCAAAATTTAACTTTAAAATCCATGTTTCAGCCCTCGCAGATGAGCCTTTGGCACAATGCGAGATTATCGCAAGTCCCGAAAGGCTTGCCTATGAGAATGCTTGAGCGCATGGTCAACCCTAAAAATGGACTTAAAAACTCAAACAATTGCCAATAAAAAACAAAACTAAACAATGGAAAAGTTGAAGGATCAAGAGCTTACCTCGTTGGTTAAAACGGTTCGCCAAATGATTGCTTGTGCCTCCCTCAATCGAGCAAAGAAATTTGGGAGAAAATGAGGTGTGTTGGGCAAGTTTTTGGCAAAATCACAATGAAATGGTAAAAATTCCTTTTTACCCATATTTATTCACTTTTTACTATTTTTTATTGATTTTTTATATTATTTTTTGTTTTTCTTATAAAAGCTAATGCCCTAATAGCCTCATGAGTATGGTTTTCCGCAGATATGGTAACTTCGAAGTCCAAACAAGGGGGTATGTGTATTTTTTCTTTTTGTCGCATGTACAATTACTTTTTTAGGGTTTTTATAGGAAAAACCTCGAGCTCAGTCTTCGTTCGTTCTCACGCTCGAAAATATATGAGAGCGTAACCGAGTATACTTTTTCTTGTCTTTTCGTACTCGTTATGGTAACACTAAAACGACGAACCTAAGGGAGTATCCTTTAAGCTCTTTTCACACTCCATAAAAATGAAAATATTGTCGAGTGATCTTGTTCTCTTCACGCTCATTAAAGTATCTAAAGAAAACGTTCGACGAGTGATAGTTTATCACTTTTTCGGTCTCGTCGAACTTATTTACAAAAAAGGAACTGGGAGAGTTCTCTTTAAGTGTTTTTCAGACTCTTAAAACATGAAAAACTCCCGAGTTTTCTATCCTTGGACTCGTTAAACAAACATCGAAAGACCCACAATGCGACCGAACCACTCCTTCCTAGGGTTCGTTAAATATACTCCAAGGGACTCATCCAAAGGATGAGCTTACATCAACAAGCATATGTTATCCTCCTCAATCTTGTGTAAAAATAAAGAGGTACTCACCAGAGATGGTGGGGGAAATTTTGGGAAAGGGATATGTTTTCGTATTCATATTAATGGTAGTAAGCATCGCTCTTGAACATGACACCCCCTATTCGTCATTTGAATATGGTTTGGGAAATCCATTTGTCTCTCATTCGACTTGCTACAAGTTCATATGTTGGGTTGTCTTTGAGTCAGTGTTGCCAAGTCCTTAGTCATGTCATTCATATGTTCAAGAAAAGTTCACATGAAGCCCCCTATTGAGTCGGCCATCTGCAGTTGTACATTCTTACTATGTCGGCCTTCCCTGGGTCCATTTCAACTCTTGTTCATACTTTGTTTCATCCTCAAAATCCATTACTTATTTCGTGTCATTGATGAGGGATACATCAAGGCCCTCCTGTGACGAGTATTGTTCCGTCGACTCCAACTCATTATCCGGAAACGAGACTTAGAAATAATTTAGTACCTTAGAACCTGCATGCCTTAATGGCGGGTCTCTTCACTTTCGACAGGGGTTTCACATCATTGATCCCTGATCGAGATATTTCGCCAAGTGCTTGACTTCAACTTATTCATTCGCATTCGTTCAGATTGTACTTCGGTACCTTGGGAGTCATTGACATCAATGGTGATTTCCCTCGCACTTGTTAACGATTTTCATCAATTACCAGTAATCAAGTGGTTTCTACCATGTTCGAATTCAAACATGTAATCACGAGGATAGATTCGTACTTTCAGGTGATGGGATTGAAGACCCTGTGTCTCATCTTTTTTATCTAGGCTGCGATGGAGTATGTATGATTTGTATCGACACATAGATCCACTTTGTATGTCATGTGGATATGTCGTCTTGATTTAAGTCTTCTTGCATAGATCCACAATGTATTCCTGGTGGCTATGTAGCATTTTGACGGCATGGATCCATGGTGTATGATTGGTGGCCATGACCTACGTTTATGATTCCATTCATTTATGCTCTGAGCATGGGAATGCCTACCTCAGAACTGGTATTATATTCTGTAGATGCTTGGTTGTTTATAGGTTTCCGATTAGGTGCACTCCTGGTTTCTGACACACACTCGCAGTTTACAAAGTATTTCAACTGTCACAGATTCCAGCCTCATACTTTGGGGGGCATTCTGTTACACATTATTTTGGTCACTCTGGTGATGTCTCTACAATGTTGTATTCAGGCTCCCACAATGACCTTTTTGCCTAAGAAAAGTCACTGTTGTCTTCTCCCAAAAACACATTTTTAAGATGAGTTTGCAGACTGCCTATGTTACAGGATTCGAAAATCCCTCATTCTCACAGGCAACCCACACTTAGGGTGTGAATTGTTTGTAGTCTTCTCTATAGGTAGGGTGCGAACCTATTTTTAAGCTTGAAAAGGAGAAGAGGTCACGAAGGATCTAGAAGGGGATCTTCTAGAAAATGAGTTGGCATTCGCATGGTTGGCATCCTACTGACTTCTCAGATTTGGTGGGATCATCCTCATCCATTTAACCATCTCTCCTTCTCCTATATATTGAACAGTTTCTCATGGAAAAGGTTAAGCAATATTGAATGAAGAATTGGTGAAAGGATTGTGTGAAGAACTCTGCTTGGATAGAAGCTTGAAGACTCTATCTGGCCTATCAATTTGTATTGGATATTCTTCATGCAAATACAGACAAAGTGTGTGTGTTGAAACCAAGGGTCACTCAAAGGAAGCTTGCAACATCAAGGTGATCAAGTTGTATCTTCTACTTTCATTTAATATAATACAGCGGCATGTCCCTTTCCCATAAAACCACTCTTATTTTATTGCATAACTCCTTGATCATATGCATAGGTTGACATTGAATATACTTTGCTATCTTCACTTTGGTTGGTTAGTGTTGTATTGGACTTGATTTCACAAGAGCACCAGAGTGAAGCGGGAAAAATAGAGACATAAGGAAGTGATATAAAGGTATGTCACACATTCCTTCTCATTGGTAGATTCAATGATTACAACTTAGGGAAAGAGTTGTGTCATGTCCTGTTTTGTTCTAGATCCAGGTGGATCTAGGGAGATCTGTTAGTGTCCGCACCTTTCTATTTGTCCGATAACACTTTCCCTTGTGATACTAGAAATAATCATTCAAGAAGATTCCCCGATGATTCCTTTCTTGATTCGGATGCGAGCCTTTTTTCTTTCTGGTGTGCTTCTCAAAACTTGAATCGACGCGCATTTGGTAGAATTTGGAATTAGTGTACAATATAAAAACTCATTCTGGAACACACTTCTTGTCAGTCCTTTCACATTAGATTGGGTGCATGCAAAAATGGAATGGGAATGCACAACTTTGTATGTGCATGTGCTCAAGATTAACCCAAAAATTTGGATGGCAATAGGCCCCTCCCACTATTACTTGGTTTGTCCTAGATCCAACTCCCTCATTGAATGACCATCGCAATGGATGGGACAATGCTTCTGAGTAAGAAAAAATCATCATTATCGGACCAAAGTGTTAAACCAAACTATGGTTTCATTCAGGTTTGAGTAAGAGAAAATCATCTATCCGAGTTGTAGGTGTAACCTATAACTTGACACTGATTTGAGACTGATTGAAACATGCCAGTGGAGTTCATGTGGCCTGAATTTCAAATCTTCCCCTTCGATGGTGTCTGTGGTGATGAATGATGGTTTTACTTAAAGCACACCATCCAAACACCACCTTGTTGAATGTGAAAAAGAAACTTCAACTCCCTCAAGAGAAAGCTTCATCCTCTGCTTATATTTTTGTTCTGGTAAGATAAGACAAAATATAGGATCCTTTTGGCTTGGTGGAATGGAGATCTCGTAGCTACAGGCTATCCATGTCAACAAAGGTGATTATCTATGGCAATAGTATAACCAACTCTAGGCTTATAGAGATGGGGAACTTCTGCAAGTACGAAGCACATTTTAGGGAATTGTGTGGACCTATGCTATGTCTTTCCAGGGAGGAACAAGGTGGGACCTCTGCTGAGAAATTGAGATAAATTGGAAATCTACGTGAAAAATGAACTATGGGTTCTCAGGCAACATGACCTAATTGGGAGGGACAGAGTTACATTGGCACTCTGCTAAGCCACACCAAGAATGGGAAGAATGGATGCGGAGAGGTGAATGGGGGAAATTTCCAAGTAAATGATGGAGGAATTCATAGGTGGGGGTGCAAGAAAGTGGGGCATGGAGAATTTATCCAACGAGTGCATAAGGGAGGAAATATATATAGAGTGGAGTTTGGGGGAAAAGGAAAGTAGGGATGATAGAAAGGTCTGATGGAGGTGATGAATATAAGAATATTTAGATGAATTGGTGAGGATAGTATCTTTTTGAACATAATCTCTTGTATTCATAACTTGGTATGCATCTGGAGGCGGGAATACTGCATACACATATCCTTCAAAATTTTCCTCCTCTTTCATTGTCTCATCGCACTGCATGCATGAATGACTCACCTATTTATACACGTCACCCAAGAAAATATATACGCAATTAAATATGCACAAACGAGTTTACCTGCTACATCCAAGAAGCATAAATTTGTGCAGAAATAAGGCATTTGACATCTGTTTTCTTTTCTTGACCGATCTTTATCAAATAATTTTCTCTACATTAATTGACGCAAAGAAGAAATGTCTTTCTATTTTGATTATATCATGATACCATATCATAAGCTATTGGATCATATGGAGAGATTAAAACATACAATTGCCTGACAATTCTTTGTTGCCATCATTAAATCTTACCAATATTCAACAACAAAAGGCCCTACAAAAGCTAAATATTACGACATGGGTATTACTAATTGATTCCAAGTACTTATAAATTTATGCACACATGTATAATATAATAGCTCTTTATGTACCTTAGTTGTTGTTTTTTTGTTGTCTTTTTAATCTGTGGGATTCTTGCAACTCTGTGTAGTACAAGGAAAGTGTTTTCTAGGCACCAAATCTGTACTATTTACATATTTTGTTAAGAAAAACATGAAAATGAATGCACAATCAATTACTACCATAGTGTGAGATACCACTATTTAGAGTAAGTAAATTTATATAATGAATAATTAAATCTAAAACGGAAATAATTATCTAGATTGTACAGTTCAATGTCATTGGTAATTATCATATTATTGTAAATTGTCTTCAACTTAAACTCAGTAAAGAATATGGTGTATTCAAGTTGTAATTATTTATAATTAATTAATTGCCAAAATGTGTAGA
>SNQJ01S0108894.1:6732-18409 GCA_010110895.2 Picea sitchensis
CTCTTCTCATATCCATCCATTGTCATTATACCCAACTTGAGTTCAAATAAATCCTTCATCTTCCTTTCATAATAATTCTTGGACATATATTTATCTTGGAAATATCCTTTGAAGTGCCTCAATAAGATGCTCCTCTCATCAAGGTGCTTGGCTTTCTCAAGCTGATCCCACCACATGGTTTCATTTCCTTGTAAGTGGTAGATTTCAAATCTAGATTCTACACTTGAGGGGTAATCATGCAAATGGAAATATTTCTTCATTTCCATCAGCCATGCTTTGACCTCTTCTCCTTTCCTATGCTCCCCATTCAAAGTTGGTGGCTTAATTTTCCGGATTTAACCTTGAAATATGTCTTCCTAGGCCTTCCTCTCTGCCTCCTGACATGAGACACACTTGGGATGCTCCTAGGCCCTAAACTTGCATGAGTTATTCTGGTGGATTTCCTTGGAGAACAATGACTCCTTCTCATTATTCTTGACTTCCTCTTATTCCCACAATCATCCATTTTGCTTTGGTATCTAGATGTTATCACTTGTCAAGAAATAGCTTCTTTCTTGGTTCCAGAGTCCTTGTTAACTTTCTTATGCAACATATTCAAGCTCTGAAATATATCTTCCTAAGCCTTCATAATCCTTTAATTATTGGCCCTATAGCTATACACTTCTCTATGCAGGCTTCCCATAGTTACATGCTCCTTCCTGCCCCTCCTTTCGTTATACTCTATCTCAACATTTCTTGTGTTAACATTAAGACCTTGGACCTCCACGTCATGGTTGTAAGATTCATTGGCTTCTTCCATAAATCCTATCCTAATATAACAACCAAAGTTGTTTTCATGTGCCTCTAATTCAACAATAAATGTGCATGTAATAAATATTGTTAGCACATGCATACTATAAAACATTCCATTAACTAGAATACATGTTGTTCTTCATCTCAAATTATGGAGGACACAATGCACTAGGTAAAAATATGATTCCATTAGATACATTCCTCTCTAAAACAACTCTCAAACGACTATACTCATGCCTCAATCTAATTTCTAAGTGAAAAGATACAACATTCTAGAGAAATTTATTTATTACTTTATGAGAAATTTTAGTGGCCAATTCAAAATTATGGTTGGATACATGTATTCTCCTCCTCAAAACCTTTCCAACAACTATTTTTTTGTTGAAATATGAGCTTCGAGTTGAAAGTTATGCTCTAGAGAAGTTTAGACTATTTTCCCTAATTCATCCTTGTATTATACAAGTGCCTTCTTTCTCTTTCTGCACATTTTTACATACCTAGATTCCAAATATCACTCGATGGGACATCTTATGTGGTTCATAATATTTCCAAAGACTACTCATATGCATCAAGCAAACTTTTGAGCAACGAGTTATGCCCTTTGGAAGTAAACCGGTGCTGAAATTTTACCTTAACTATTTCAGCTATAACTTTCTCATACAAGATTTGTTTTGTTCTTGGATTAGCTCATTGGATAGCTCTATCGGAGTAAAACTTTGGTACACTCTATTCTCATGGACTTTGACTCATAAAAACATCGTTTAGGGCCTCAAAATCAATCCACAAGTTTAAGAACTTCAAAAATCCTGAAAAAAAATCGTAGAAAACTTATGGTTTTAATATTATAAGAACCTTTAAATCAGATATGTCGATCTCAAATCCATTGAAATATGATATGTTGAGCCGATAATCCTTTCCAAACCACACAGATCAATTTCCACCATTGATCAAACAAGTTAAAAAAATATAGATCGTTGATTTATGATTCTATATCGAAGATTTATTTTTGTAGACCAAACTTGCTCACTGATCTCCCCAACACCCGATCATTGACCATCAACAATTGATAATTTCTCTTGGAAAACCAAGATATCCCACAAATCTTGTTGAACCTAGACCATCTCTTCGTTTATGTGGAAATTATGTTGATGTGGCATGACACATAGATGATGACATGGCATGACACATCATTATGTGGTATCAACTTGGTTGATGTGGCATGACAAGTGGATATTAATGTGGCATGAAATACATGTAACCCTCCTCTTTCCTTTCATCAGTGATCGACCACATCTCTTGGAAGAATTGAACATCACACTAATTATACCGACCCTCAATCATTGGCCACAGGTGATTGACAATTTCCTTTGGATGCATGAAAATTTCTCCAAATTCCACCGATCTCTAACCATCAGCCATTGGAAATCAAATATTTCCTTTGGCCGAACCAAAATCTTCACCAAATCTGACCATCAACCATTGGAGAATTCTTTTGGAAAATTCCAACACTTAGAAATTTTTATCAAATCCCATATGAATATGGAATGTTGATCTATCATTTAAAATGATCTCAATCATTGATCCATCAAACTTTTCCAAACTATGTCAACAAGTCTTGATCGTCAATTTTCTCTATTTTCCAAGCTTCGAAAGAAAATCTTGATCATCGATCAACTCCAACTTCCCAACGGTCAAAAATGAATCCATACCATCAATTTTCTTCCTTTGCAAATGCCAAAAACATATCCTATCCATTGATCTACTCCCTTTGAAAAACTATAAAAACCTTATAAGTTTTTTAAATTTAATAAAATTAATCTGGGCCATTGATTTTGAGATCAAACATGATCTCATCGTCTGATTCATCAAACTCTCCTAGCTCCTTTTGCCACCATTAAAATGTAAATTTCTACCTTATAGGTTGAAATTAGATCCACAAATCTGTATATTGATACCATTAAACCTCTCTTCAATGGCTACGAGGCAAATCCAATATGAATTTTCTCACAAATTTGGGGATTTCACTATGATTTTTCACCGTTTTCGCTCAAATTTGCACAGACTAAAATCTGCAACAACTAATTTTCCCAATTCACACTCTTATTGGCCCATACAAGCCCAGTGTTTGAGACATAGGCTATAATACCATAATTTAACATTCCCAAACCCAATTGAGGTCCATTACATGTGGAAATACTCATAAAAAATAGAATTTTTTGCTAACTAAATTCTTGTAGCTTACCAACTATGAATTACAACCAGATTTAACTACTGTCTATTACCAAATTATTTAAATGTATATACAACGTAATAAAAATGACATGAATGAAACTTAAGTAACTCAAAACTTTAACATATAAATTCTTATTAAACACAGAGTGGATGCACACCGATTTAACTCATAAATACAACACATAAACAAATAAAACATTTATCTTTTAACTTAGTTGTGCAACCAGTTGCTTGGGATGGATGTTCCTCCCAACGATAGATGCATTGTTCCAAATTTCAATAGCAAGTCACTCCCAAGTTGGGGCTAGAAATCCACAAAATAGGGTGGTCTCTTACTATCCACTCACAACAAATAAATCCCACAATCCACTAGTATTCTCCTACAACTATGTTGATTTTCCACCATCTCTCTTCCTCTTGACCTTCCCAACCCGAATAATGTACCCCTTCACTGATATCAGTCCCTTGGGAATCCCATTCATTTATTAGGGTCTCTCTGGAACAGGTAACCAGGAAGTTCTCTGTTGGGAAACTCAACGGAACTCATTGCAAGGAACTACCAACAAACAACAACAAACACTTGTTGTTACAGTTCAAATCACATAGGATTTCTCTCTTCAAACCCAAAAACCTGGTTGTTCAGTCTTCTACTCAAATATTCTCCATCATGATCCAAAATTTTCCCTCCATGGTTTCTCCATCTCCAATCTCTATTTCTATCTCTCTGCTTTTTTTTCATGCCAAAAACATTGACTGTGTAAAACTRTTGTAATKGCCCAAACAAATTTCATGTCTTTTGGATTGCTTACCTAACTCACACATCCCTAAGTTGATTTTACTCATCCCCCATGCTCCCAATAACTATGGGATGTGACTTCTCACACCCACCCTCTTACATGCATTCAATGATTRGCTTTGGGGACACTTATTAAAAAATTAGAAGTTTAATACATAATGATAATAAAATTTTAGGAATGTGGGCGGAATTAATATACATGGGTAATCCCCCTGCGGGACCCTCTCTTAGAAATTCTCTTATCCCCTCCCCTCTCTTGTGGATTAATTCAACCCTAATCCTTTTCCATATCCCTGGACAGTTGGCATCGCATTTTATTATTTAAAATATAGAAATACAGTTTTCATATGCATCACTTGGTCATGGCCACATTTCATATATACTTAAGAATTAATTAAACTGAGGATTATATTGGGCATGCTACATGATTAGTAAGGGATTATATTGGGAAGTATGACCCCCACCTCCAACAATGCTTGAATGATATTTTTTATTTCATTATTTTGTGAAAAAGGGTGGCTATAAGGATGTAGATTTGGTGGTTGACTTCCTGGAATCATGGGAATGTCATGGTCATGCTCTCCTTGAGAAGGGGGCAATACCTTTGGTGTATTGAAGACCTGATGATTTTTTTCAAGGACTAACTACAAGTATGGGTGGATTTGTTGTGTTGGGTCATCCATGACCTGTATGGAATTAAATTAGCCAATAATGCCAGAGTTTCCCTTCTTTAATAACTTCTTCGTACGATGAGAATCAACTATTTTAAGAGAGCCTTCATGAATCCTTAAAAGGGTGTGTACATGACCCTCTTGAGTGAAACTCATATAGAATCTTTGTATGGAATAAATAAATAATCACATGCATGGTATGAAAAGATAATTGAGAAGTTTTTGAAGATCAATTTCAAGAATTTTAATCTTATTGATGCAACTTTTCTTATCAAGAAAGTTGGAAAAAATGTTGTATATCTCATGGTGTATGTAGGTGATCTTTTGATAACAAGGAAAAATGAAGCGTATATTGCATCCATAAAGAAATGATTAAAGAATGGTTTTGAGATGACAGGCATGGGACATCTTCACTACTACTTGGGTATTGAAGTAACTCAAAATCCAAAGTATGTATTCATCTCCCAAAATAGGTACAATTGAGAGTTATCGAACAAATTTGGCATGGTTGATTATAATCCTCTCTCTTTTCCAATGGAGCAAAATTTGAAGCTAACATCAAAATAAGGGAATGAATTTGAGGATACAACTAAATATAGACAACTTGTGGGGAGTCTTATCTAACTTACCACTACTAAACCATATATTTCATTTGTAGTTTGGATCCTTTCTAGGTTCATGCAAAAACATTGTGAAGGACATTAGTGTGATACAAAGAGAGTTCTAAGGTGTCTGAATGGAACTCAAGACTTTGGGATCAAATACTCTAAGGAGGAGGAATTTAAACTAGTTGGATATACATATTAATACTTTGATGGGGATAACGAGAATGGAGAGTCTACTTCATGATACTTCATGAGTCTTGGATCAACAACTATCTCTTGGAGATCACATAAAAAAAAGTGTTCCAGTAAATTCTACTACAGAGGCAGAGTGTATGGTTACTACAAAGGAAATAAATGACAATGTGTGGCTATGGAGGATACTAGAGTATTTTTAGGAGAAATGAGTGAGACCTACTCCACTCTGGATTGAAAAAAGATATGCAATCAAATTGGCCAAGAATCCTAGATTCCATTATTGAACAAAGCACATCAACACAAAGTACCATCTTATTAGACATCACGTAGAGGCCAAGATCATTCAACTGATAGATTGTTCCACAAGTGAGAAAATTATAGGCATCTTCACCAAAGAAATTGGAAGAGAAAAGTTTGAAAAGTTCTTAAAGATGCTTGGACTTACAAACACCCCTTTGGATTAAGGGTGGGGGGGGAGGGATGTTAGATACCTAATCCTTGAGATTATGGTATAATGTAATTATTATTGTAAATAATAATTTAGGATAAATATTAAAAGTCATAGGTGAATTGGAAGAGTCATTGAGACCTCTTGAAATATGAAAAAAATGGTTACTTCTTATTATATTTATGTATTTCTTATTGTATTTATGTATGACTCAATTTAGTGAAATGCAATTCAATCCATGGAGTTATTCATCCCTAACTTGTCAAATATATAATAGAATATACAAATAAAGAAGCAAAGGAAAAAAAGTTGTAATAAGTACATCTCTCTTGGAGGAACATGCACAGGTCCCAAATTCTCCAAAGAGATAAAATTCAAATAATATTCCCAATTCATAAACTATGAATTAAGTATTCCCAAATGTTATGTCCATCAATTGGGCACTAGGAATGAGTACATCAAGTTTTGAACATGTCATCTTAGTTATTTACCATAAAATTCACTAGTTCAAAATGAAAACAAAACTTGGTAAGCTTATTGTAGTTTTTATTAAAAATGTTATTATCTTTTTAATATATTATTATCTTTAGTTGTAAAACAGTGGGCTAGTTCTTGTGGTTGAGTTCTTTGAACTTCATGAAAGATGTCTTAAGATCAATTCCCTATGCTAGTTACTTTTGTTGGGTCAATTCCCTATGCTAGTTACTTTTGTTGCATGCTTTTTTGTGATAAAGTATATATGATTCATTCATGATTTGTTGACCCATCTTTATACCTTGAAGAATCTAAAGTTTACCCAAAAATATATTACCTAAAAAAAATGATTTATATAAATTTTATTTTTATTTTTAATGATCTACTTCCAAATTATATATATATATATAATGATTAACTAGTTAAATTCCAAATCAAATAGATTTTTTCTATTTTCTATGGTTAACTATGTGGAAACAATATTATTTTCTTAAGCATTTTTTAGAAGTTCAGCTATTTTTTTTAATTGAAAAAAGATTTCGTATCCATGTCCATTCTAAGGGTGGTTATCAATTTCTATTTTAGTTATAGCAATGATTGTATACGGCGATTCTAGTAATTTGTTCATTGAACTAATTCGTTTTATAAAAATACTTATGTACATATTTTTACATAATTATAATTGATAATTAAAAATTATTAAAAAATTTATTTTAATATTATAAAAAATTATTTTAAAATTAAATTAAAAATAATTATACAATATCTAAAATCAATATTTATAATTTTATTTAATTAAATGTATCTTATTTTATTTAATTAAATTTATAATTTTACTTAATTAAATATATTTCATTTCATTTAGTTAGATGTATCTCAATATATACAATATCTAAAATCAATATTTATAATTTTATTTAATTAAATGTATCTTATTTCATTTAAATGAAATTTATAGTTTTACTTAATTAAATATATTTCATTTCATTTAGTTAGATGTATCTCAATATTGAAATTGTAAAGTAAAAATCAATAAACTAACAAAATGGTATTCTTTTATATTTTAATTATTTCTTATCTTTTAATTTATTATAACAAATAATGAATCTTAAATAAATTAAGAAAATGGTATTCTTTTATATTTTAATGATTTCATATTTCTAATTTATTATAACAAATAATGAATGTTATTAGTTATAGTGTTTGATTCTTACCATAAACTCAAAATTGTACTGATGAAATTACCAAAGAATTAAAGTTGGTATTTATATAAATTATAAAAATTAATGTCTGAATTTCCAAGGATAGTGGATAGTTAAAGTAGTCAATATTATGCAACTTTAAAATTTGTGTTTTTATTAATATATCTCATTTCACTTAATTAAATGTATCTCAACATTGAAAATGTAAAGTAAAAATCAATGAATTAAGAAAATGGTATTCTTTTATATCTCACATCCATTTACTATATCCAAATTTATTATAATAAATAGTGCATCCAAATTTATTATACTAAATAGTAAATGCTATTGATTGTAGTGTTGGACTCTTACCATAATGTTTTGATAAACTTATCAAAGACTTAATGTAAGTATTTATAAATTATATAAATTAAAGTCTTAAATTTCGAAGTTTATTATAATCAAGTTTATTATAATAAAGAGTGAATGTTATTGATTGTAGTGTTTGATTCTTATCATAAGGTTTTGATAAACTTATCAGAGATTTAAATATAAGTATTTATAAATTATAGAAATTAATGTATCAAATCTCTAAACAAGGTTAGTTTGCTCAATGTTATGCAACTTTAAAATTTATATATTTTTATTTTACAATTTATATTTATTTTTAAAATTTATTTTTATTTTATATTTTTTTATAAGATTTATATTTATTTATTCATATGAAAATATGAAAAAATAGTTGATATTTTATAGAAATGACACTATAAAAATGTTGTTTTATTGATAATCGGTTTAAAGATTTTTTTGTAATTCAACTTAGTAATGTATCATTACAATGTTGATGTAAATATTATTTCAAAGAATTGGGTTTTCATGGTATTTGAAACTACCTTGGAAGTGGAAAGTGATGGCTGGGGTTTTTCCTAGTGTTGGTTAGTACAATGAATGACCTATTCAACCTTAATGTAGATCTCTCTCTTTTCGTCTCCATCACAACCCCTCTCCTCAACCACATTAGGTACTTCAACTTTGTGGTCAACCCTTTAATAACGGTAGTGTCCTTCTCTCTTTCATCCCATAAGATTCGTGTGGCTCTAGCATCACCTAAAGATGCTTCAGTTACTATTGAAACTAACTCATCCCCAACTCAAAAGGCCTTTGGAATATCTTTTAAAGATTTTGTGTTAAACAAGCACCTCACAAACTCTATCTCCCTCAACTTCATGATCAATGAAACTTTCTCTCAAACTATTGTTGTAACTAAGGATGCAACATATAAATTAGCATTTGACAAAAATAATGTGTTGATTTGTAGATTCAAAAGTCTCTAGCCTAAGCTTCGAGATGTCCATCAATATATTTCTATCTCTAAGAAATTAGATCTCAAGGAATAAGATTATATATATCCTTCTTCCAAAGAATCTATCAAGAATCAAAAGTTGGGGTATGAACAAGTGACCTCTAGATGAAAATATTTCTTTGAAATGGAACACATTGCTACTCATTGTACCAATATCTCAAAGACTAGGCATTCAAGGAAATCTTAGCAAAAATCCCACGTAGAGCAATGAAGGCACAACAATTATTTAACAAGATCCCTTTAGTGCTTACACCACACTCTATCTCTTATCCAATCATGTAAGTACCTCCTTTGCAAGTGGCTCCTGCTTGTTAAAAAAAATGTTTGGAGCTAAATTAACCCAAGACAAAACAAAAAGATCACCTCCTTCTCTGACACTTCCAACTCAAACACACTCTATCTCTTATCCAATCATGTAAGTACCTCCTTTGCAAGTGGCTCCTGCTTGTTAAAAAAAATGCTTGTTAAAAAAAAATGTTTGAAGCAAAATTAACCCAAGACAAGACCAAACAAAAAGATCACCTCCTTCTCTGACACTTCCAACTCAAACTAATGAAGAAAAAGAATAATACAAACCCGCATTGCTCACTCCTCAATCTAAGACGAGTTCAAATGAAAAAGTGGAAGAAGAAGAAACAACATTCCTAATGGATTGAGAGTTCAAAGAGGAATTCCGAGGAATTCCAAGAAAAACGAAGCGCACATGGTACGTGTTACACCTTTGTAATTTCAAAAGGAGAAGTGGATAGAAGTAGTAAAATCGAAAAGATGAATAGTGATGTAATCAATGATGAAATAACTCTTTTAGCCATCTACTTCTTTTGTATTGAGCTATGTTCTCCATTTGTTTATGTTTACTCATGTAGAAAGTGCAATGTGTAAGGAAAGCTCTTCTAGCGGTTTAGTGCTTTTGTATTGAGGTATGTTCTCAATTTTTTTTTATGTTACTCATGTAAAAAGTAAAAAGTGCAATTACTCATGTAGAAAGTAGAAAGTGCAATGTGTAAGGGAAGCTCAATGTATGGAAACCCAAACCTTCTACTCAATGGATTTTACCTACTAAAAAATCTACTTTTGCTATAGGGATTAGTTAAAAAAATAATAATAATTGAAATCCATATCCATGATTTTGAAAAATAATACATCACATAACTTTCTCACCATATGCAATATACGTTGAAATAATAATTATTTATTATAAATCGATATTATTTTTAAAACAATAATTATTTATTATAAATGAATAATTATAAACGATTTAAATTTTAAAAATCTTATTAAATATAAATCTCAAATGAATAAATATAAAAAATTTCATTAAAATTAGTTATAAATATCACTATTCATACATCCAAAATGTAATATAAAATTAGTTATAAATATCACTAATCATACATCCAAAATGTAATATAAAAGAACTAAAATATAGAGAATATAAAAAATTTAAATTCATGAAATGAACACTTATTAAAACCAATTATTTTTATTTATACATATTATTACAATAATTGTAAAGACATATTGTTACAATAATTATGTATATTGCGAATACTAATAATAACAACTACAACTATTACTATAACTATTTTTTCAGAGTGATTTAATTAACTTTATGAAAATATACTTAGAAGATTGTCTATAAGTCAAGATAGTCATAATTCTTCTTATATTGTTCTTATGGAAAGGAATCCATATGACCTTAGTAAGCATCTTAGAATAATCACATGAATGATTGTAAACACTTAGAATTCTGAAGGACTTCTACTCTACTACATGAATGACTATGAAAGCTCGCAAAACTAAGGTTATTATAATTAAATCCAACAACATCACCTATGGGTGAGTGCAAGAAGTGTGTGGTTGAAAAAGTGGCAAGGGCATGATTAAGAATGCGCACTCACATGCACACATTCTTATATCTATAGTTTTGGATATGGTTGAACCTCCACGTGGATTTCCACGTAGATTTAGTGGAAAAACCGCATCTGCGGTCTTAAGAACGTGTGTGTGGTCTTAATTAAGAACTCATGTACAATCCTGAGAATGCGCACATGTTCTTACTGATAAAAATATTTAAAGGGCCCAAGCACGATTTGTGCCCATTGTGCACAAACTGCTCTTCCGTTCTCTCATTGGGAAAAAATAGTGGAGCTAGAGACAAGAAGAAAGGGAGGAGGTGGAAAATATAGTGGAGCTAGAGACAGGAAGAAAGGGAGGAGGGGGCCAACATGTCCAGATATGTTACATTTTTTCCTAATTTTAATCCAATTTAGTATTTTTCTCCCAATAATCAAAATGAAAAGAAAGTGTAATTTTGTATTTTAAATAAAAAAGGAACTTAATTTACATGCCATTGATTTTAAATTGCAGCATATATAATACAATGGAACCCCAAGAAAAAATAAAATTCTCAGAAGAAAACCAAGAAGATGAAAACCCCAACCCACGACCACCACACAATGTAAACATTGAAATTGATGAGGGATTGGTTATATTACGAAACCTTAACAATTAAGGGAGACTAGAGATCCTAACAGAGTCTCCTTGGCCACTTCTTTGGACATCATTGTGCAGTCCATTGCAAGTTCCCAAGGGAAATTGACCTCTATTTCTGATTATAGGGAATGAATGTATGAGTACTATAGCATTGGTTTGGACATAAACCAAGTCAAAGAACTGGGCATTTCAAAACAACAAATATTGTTTATTTTTAGGGATCCTAGAAATGGACAAAAACTACCATTGATCATGAAACACATCTCCATTGATTGGTGCATCCATCCCCAAATTAGTCAAAATTGGATAGATAGGTGGTACATGGTTTTTGATAAACCTCCCTGCAATAACAGGGAGATTCCCTTATATTTTCAAAGGAAATTATGATTTGAGATTATTATGGGTAAGCATGTCAACTACTTTG
>SNQJ01S0108894.1:55838-70303 GCA_010110895.2 Picea sitchensis
TTGTCGTTATATTTTACTCTTTTGTAACTGACCTCTATTTTTAGAACTATGGGGAAGTTTAATCGTTTTGAATCCCACAATAAATATTCTATATATATCATCCTAAGGATATATAAAGGATGGAGAAAATAGGAGTCTGCCCTCTAAGAAGGAAGACTTTGTAAAACTGTGGAGCTAGAACGAATATACAAATGCAGAAGCGGATTTTTGAATTGTTTATGAAAATATTCTAATTGGTTGTGATATGAGTTCTGTATTCTTTCATAATATGTAATTCCTATGATCTTTTATTTCATTTACACTTTCATCTATCTAAATTGGAGAATCAAAAGCCCAGAATTCATCGCACGATGCTCTTGGCTTAGCAATTTAGGCTATGTGTATTTCTTCTTAACCAATTCATAATTCATTTTAATATTCTCTGATGTAGTTATATGTTTCTTTTTCCTCTAATTCCATGTAGATTTCAGATATAAACTCAGACTCATAACCTCATTTAGCCTTTTCCTCTTGATAGTTTTCATGATTTTTCGATGCATTGTTCATTCCTGACTCCATAGCCCAAATGTTATCTTCATTTATTTAGCAATTTTATAAAAACCTCCCAAAACAAACCATCTAGCCACTGTCCATCAAATAAATATCAAGTGACATGAGAGAGCCCTCTCTGAGTTGAGCAAGCTAGTGCCTCAACTTTAAATCTGGTTGAAATATTTACCTCTATTGTTTGTCTATTCAGCCGTATAGATTTACAGAGTGCTAACATTCTGGCATTGTTTTCGGGGACGAAATTGCTAAATTTTCCCTGGGAAGAACGACATGATTGAGTTCTAAGGTCTGAGAGAAATAGACACTTAGGCACATATTGGCTGTGTTCCTGCTCTGGTGACTCCACACATCAAAAAATCATTTTGAAGGTGATTCCACTGGTAGAAGAATCCAGAAATTTTGATTTTCAATAACGACTCCACTGTCAATACAGAATCCAGCTTCCAAAACATCACTGGCGACTCCACTTGCAATGCAGGATATAGATTTCAAAACATCATTGGCGACTCCACTGAAAGATGATATCCCTTGACATAGATATGAAAAGGCATTATGGAAGAAAAAGGTACTTAAAATGGGGTTTTTTCCAAGGCATTTTACTATTTGTTATAAATTGCCTCTGGTCCTTTCATGAAAATGCTAGACAATTTTTTATTTATCTGATGCATTCTAATGATGATCACGAGAATCTTGAAATTTTATATCCTCCTCTTAAATTTGTACATGCATATCCTCACTGTATCATTGATTTCGATAAAAAAATTCCATCTGGGCCATGTGATGACCATGGCCAAGTTGATGAGCCCCATGAAGCCAAGGCTGATATTTCCCTTCCTTTACTTTCCCCAACGTCCTCCAAGGTTCAACATAGATACTCACCCTTGAATATACCCCAAGTTCTCCACGTTTTCCCTCCAAAATATTATGAGTATCTTCCCGTTTTTTATGGGGAACTTGATTGCATCTCAGCTAAAAAACACATCCAAGGGTTTGAAAATTTTGTAGATTTGTTTGAGATTGACCATGATGATGTATGTATGAGGGAATTCTATCAATACTTGAAAGGGAACACCAAATATGGGTTCAAACGTTTGTATCCAGAGACAATTAGCTCATGGGAGGAGTTGAAGAATGTTTTTTTTAAGTTTTGGGGCAAGAAAAAATCTTTAGATCTACAACTTACAGATTTATATTCCTTGAAAATACAGAGCAATGAAACTATTTCTATATTCAGTAGAAGGTTTACCAGTATTTATTACAATTTTCCCAAAGAAATTCAACCCACTGAAGCTGCTGCCATGCTCCATTATACAACAACTCTTCATCCAAATTTGTCTTTTCTTCTGATGGAAAGGAGATCTGAGTCCTTACAACAAATGTTTAATGATTCTCAAGGGATTCAACACAATATTCAAGCATGTGAACAGATTCAGGATGAGGAGTTAGATGCTAAAGAAACTGACAATGAATATGAACAGAAAATGGTTAATTTAAATCTTGATCAGAAAATTGATAAAAGCATATGACCTCTCGAAATTTTTAATGCAAATAATTTTGCAAAAAACTATATTCCACTTGTTGAAAGAGGAGGTGATGATTTATCTTCTAATCTATCTCATGATAAGAAAAGGGTTGATTATTTTATGTATTCATTTGTAGACACTTAAGAAGATGAGTTTACAAATCAGTTTGTTGAAAAACAGGTTGGTGTTCCCAGTTTGTTCTTGTTAGATGACACTGCATATGTTGTTGATTTGCCTATATACAACAAATATGAGGATGATTGTGATTTTGAATACGTTCTTTTTTGGTAGTATAGTGACAATTACAAGGAGAAAATTATTGGATCAGCTAAAGAGAATTCTATACCCTTGTTCTTTGCTGCATTTAAATTGTTGAAAGAAAATTTTGACATCATTATCGAGGCAAACTAATTTGTGATGATGTGAAATCACACTAGATGAACAAAACGAAATGACGAGATATTGCAACACTCTTCTCATGTTCTTGATGACCCTATTAATTTTTTTGTAGAAGATCTCATCAATTCAAAAGTGTAGTCATTGGTCGAAGATAATGTTGAAAATGAGCATGTCCAGCAATCCAAAGAAATTGAAAAAAGTACCTATGACAACAGTGGAGAAAATTAAGAAGGTTTTGAGTCAGATAATAGAACCTTTCCATTATGTTTTTCCTCATTCAGAATGTTGAAACAAAATGTCTATAGTGTTTCAAATAAAAAATCATCCAAGCATGACGTTGAAAGTGAAGAAAGCATCGAACTTACAAATAAAAGCTCTCTTCCATTATGTTTTTCTTCCTTTGAATGGTTAAAATAAAATCATGAGATTCCAGAGAAAACAGGGAGATCTAACTGCATTCACAATAGTATTGTTTTACATGAAAAGGTTGGTATCATTGAGGAACACCAACTACACTCACATGCATTAAAGGATCATTAATTGGAAATATATTTCAATTCAGAGTTGCAACCTGTGCTTAACCATCAGATTAAAGAAGAATTTGATCCATAAATTGTTGTTAAAAGTCATTTTTCTTCTCCTGAAATTAATGTAGATATTCAACAATATTTCTGGCAAGACAAAGTATTTCAAGGTTGCCTTTCTTCCCTTGAAAATGATGTAGTGATCCTATTTCTAGGCGGCCTAGACATGGATGAAAATTTTGAGACTTCATCTATGGAGACTCCAAGCAGCGGAAAAACACTTGTGGAGGAAGCTTGCTCTTCTATATTGACTCTTGAAAAGGTAACATTCTTTCATATGATTCATGATCCCAATACACATTATATGGAAGAGGTTTACAATCATAATCTACCAATGATAGTAGATTGCAACAAATCAATGTCTGTATCAAATATGAATCCTTTTACACTAGATGATGTTCTCCAACCATGGTTTCCTTATGAATCAAGAAGTTCTTACTACCAAACTTCTCAAAAAATCTACCAGTTTTTCAATAGAAGTCAACAAGTTGAATCACCTAAAAACAAAAATGCAGTGGAAGGAGTGAAACATGATGATTGTTTTGTGCATATTTTAGAAGATCCATTTGCGATCCTGTTGGAGGAAGTGAACAATCCAGGCTCTTTAAAATTTCTAATAATTGGACTTATAGGTAAAATCTTGAACGAATCACCAGCAAAAAAGATTTGGAGCAAACAAGTGCAAAGAAAATGAACAGTGGACAAAATGTTGTCATGGCTACATTGGAATTATGATTTCACTTGATTGATAGTCCTTTTCAGTAGTTATGGTAGGTAGGATTATGCGAATAATCTTGTTGGTCAAGAATTGTTTTAAATTTTCAGTAGTATGTACAGTTAGATCCTAGTGGTATTTTTTTTTCAACATTCAGTTGAGGGAAGTTTGCAAATCCAGTTTTAAGATTTGACATTCAGTCCCTAAGACGTAATAGGATGCACACACATGTTTTGAAAGAAACCCAACGAAGAAGGCACCAGGTATACAATTATTTTCTACCTCACATGGAGGATAGCATCCCGATTTGGAGCCTATGTTATCTCCATAACAATTATACTTGAAATCCTAGTTTCAAATTTAGAGGAGGACTAAAGCGATGAAGAGACACAACGCGATTAGGAAGCCCATGACATATATGGCAGCATGTGGACAAATATAGTGGGAGCTCAAAAGGAAAAGATTCAATGGATCATATATTTTGAGGCAACCCAAATCAACAGTCGAGACCCATATTGGGCAGCGAAATAGCACAAAATTTAATTATGTGAAGGCGGATCGGGGAAAACTACTGTAGTTTTATTTGTGGACATGTGGAACCCTCAGAAGTACATCGAGGCGAAAAGAGATCTACCTGAAACCATTTTCCCAAAATCCCTGATGTCACGTGGTCTAATGTTTCAAATAAACAATTTGTGTGGGGGAAGGAAACAATTAGTAAAATCGCCTCACGTCACTCATTCAGGTACTTCACGTCTGTGCAATGCCAGGTGAACGTCGTCGGATAACTAAATCAAAGGCTCATCATTTAAAATATATTGTTAAATCATGACAAACCAACGTACCTGCAAGTAATCCTGTCACTAATTCATGATTAGAACCCGATGACTACCAATCTTCAAAATACAGGTAGCGTTATTCTGTTCCGAGCAATCATCGTCTCAGTCATAAGTAGAGTAATCCCAAACTGGATCAACTTCCAAATTTCTGTAGAGTTTAAGAAAGAAAAAATTGTGTTCTCTATAAAATTGGAAGACATGGACAAGGTCAATCAAATGATATCCAGTGAAACAAGGTTTTCAAATAACATGCCAATTTTATCGACGAGTACGGAAGAAAGGTTGATTGCATAGATTTTAGTGACCAAATTCCATACTGACCCTGCAACAGAAACAAAATCAAAGGTTAGAATAAATCCTATCATGAGGGATCTAATCATCAATGGACACATGGATGGACTCTACAAGCGAGCGATGAAGAAGAGGCGGAGCAAATGACAGAACACGAAAATCAGAACTAAAGAAGTTGAAAGCATTGGCGAAAATCAACCAGTCTGGTTGAGCACACTAAGGGAAGAAATCACCAAGCTAGAATGAATTCTCAAGTAGAATTGAGTACATTACAGAAACTTTTGGACATATGGAGTTCAAAGAAAAATATTAGATATGTCAAACCTGTTTGTAAGGATCCCTATAATGTAGGAAAATTGTCGTTATATTTTACTCTTTTGTAACTGACCTCTATTTTTAGAACTATGGGGAAGTTTAATCGTTTTGAATCCCACAGTAAATATTCTATATATATCATCCCAAGTATATAGAAAGGATGGAGAAAAGAGGAGCCTTCCCTCTGAGTAGGAAGACTTTGTAAAACTTTGGAGCTAGAACGAATATACAAATGCATAAGCGTATTTTTGAACTGTTTATGAAAAGATTATAATTGGTTGTGATATGAGTTATGTATTCTTTCATAGTATGTAATTCCTGTGATATTTTATTTCATTTACACTTCCATCTATCTAAATTGGAGAATCAAAAGCCCAGAATTCATCACATGATGCTCTGGGCTCAACAATTTAGGCTATGTGTATTTCTTCTTAACCAATTCATAATTCATTTTAATATGCTCTGATGTAGTTATATGTTTCTTTTTCCTCTAATGTCATGCAAATTTTAGATATAAACTCAGACTCATCGTCTCATTTAGCCATTTCCTCTTGATAGTTTTCATGATTTGTCGATGCATTATTCATTCCTGACTCCATAGCCCAAACGTTATCTTCATTTCTTCAGCAATTTTATAAAACCCCCCAAAAGAAACCAAATCTAGCCATTGTCCATCAAATAAATATCAAGTGACACAAGAGAGCCCTCTTTGAGTTGAGAAGGCTAGTTCCTCAGCTCTAAAGTTGGTTGAAATAGTTACCTCTGTCGTTTGTCTATTCAGTCGGACAAATTTATAGAGTGCTAACACTTCCAGTGAAGGCCCACAAATATGTTGGGGCACCTGTTTCAAGGCTATCTCGTCGATAAGAATACTTTCTAAGGGTTTTGACATTGCATTTCAAGAGGTGAGAGGTTTGTTGTATCAAACAATGTTTTCTTGTGATATTGCTAACAATTTACTGGGACAAGACACATCGGGTTGCATTACATTCTTTAGAACGATAATTCTTACCGATTTTTTGAAAATCATCTACAAGGTTTCTAACAATATGATGACTTGTTTCTACATTTTTTACTATTTTAATGCCAAAAATTCTCTAACAACAATCAAAATTCTAGATTTTAACAAAGATAAAAATAATTGACATGTAGCAGCATCTGATTTTGGTTCAAAATATTCTTGAATAAATTTATAAGAGTGATAACGAATAGTACGGTTAGGTATTATAGGAAAATTCCCCTGCGAACATGTGAATATACTCTTGGATTATAGACCCCTACTACCAATACAAAAGATGCAAATGGACACTAACATCCCATTAAATATAGTTAATCTAATCAAAAGAAAGAGAGGAATAAAGTATGATGTACCTTGCTCCAAAGCTTGTCCTCGCTTAATCCAATATGAAATTGATCTCCAATCTCCTTAGCATGACACAATATTTGCAATTCAATAGACAACGAAGGAAACAAAGACTTCCTACTCCACCAACATTAGTTTAAACCAAATTCATCCAAAATAGACAAGGACATGAAATAATACAAAAACTTGAAGGAAATAGGCCAACCATATATTAATGAGAACATTAAAAAGATACTTACAATATATAGATGCAGTTGCAACAACCTCTCCAAGTCCTCCTTTTCCAACCCCTTGCTCTAAAGATCCACGATCATAATGAGTATACTTTTGTTGATTATTATCCCTTCTTCACCATGAGAATGCCTCCCTTTATAGGCTTTGAGAGGCTCAACCACCTTGGTTATATTTGGAATAAGTTGAGGATATGAATCCATCAGTTGTGGAATCTCCCTTAGTTGCAGCCTAAAGCTTAGATTCAAGCCAAACCAACTCAAATCATCTCTAGTTGTCCTTAGAGAAAAGAGGGATTTCTTCCCATAATTTTCTCAACCAATCAACGCTCCCTCAAAATGCGCAAAAGAACACTGCAATGCTCCATGCTAGATGGAAAGAGTGCACTAGTGCTCCCTACATATGAGCAGGTGATGCAACCCCCCTTCCCTTCTAGGGGTTGCACGACCTCTTGATCAAGGATATTCAAATTTCTGAGTTGGATCAGCTCTTCGGGACCCTGCTATCGCCTGAATCAATTCAACACATGCCACTTTTTTCCTCAGGCGCAGGGCCTGTGAGACCCACAGGCTCCTATTAAGCCCCTACTCCCTATTTGAAAATTCGAATAAAAACATGTGCTAGCTCTTTGGGCTAGGCCCTTTCCCCCATGCGACCTCGATATGTGACTCGAGGCTAAACCTCCTAAATCCCTTCGAACTTTGGGCTTCAGCCATTTCAACTACAGCTAAAACCTCTTCCCCCAAAATCTGGAACACAAACACAACTGGCGCAAGGATCAACAATCCCCGCTACTTCCTTAGATCAATGGACCTCAATGCTTCAGACTTCGAGAGTTTTGGCTTCACCAACTCTGCTTTCCTCTGAAAGGCTCTTCCTCCATAATGAGGGATCCTCTGACACCTGTCCCTCTTGATCCAACGGTTGAGATGCACCCTATGTCTGCACTGCGAGCAAATTCCATTCAATGCTCTGCTTCTCTATTTCTCCCAGAGTGTCAATTCTTCAGCATGGATCTCCATGCTTCAAATGCCCCTCCATTCATCCATGACTACTGTGTATTTCTCCCTTCGAGAGTTTTGGCCTTCGGGACTTTACTCTTCATTTCCTCCTGAATCGTCTTATCACCGAAGTGATGGATCTGATACCATGTGTCCACACAATCTAATGGCTAGGATTAACTTCCCATGATATGATGACAAGTGTCCTCTTCAGATCGATGGCTAGGATATTCTTCAGCTCCCGAATCTTCAGGAATTCTCCACCCAGACTTTCCTTTTTTCCTTCCAGGTGCACAATGTCATGCCACGTTCCTCGTGGCGATCAACGACCAGGATCTTCTTTACAACTTCAAGCATCGGGAGTTTTTCTCACTCTGCTCCCACTTTTCCCCGAATTGCTCTATTTCCAAAGTGTGCAGATGTCTGCCACGTATCCCTTCCAGATCCAACGGTTTGGAGTTACTTCTCCCTTCGTGACTTCGTGAATTTTTCTCTTTGCTCCTTTCCAATCTCTCTAAATCCCTTCCTCCCGAACAATATGACAATAAGCCACTTTTCTTCTTTTTGACAATGGACGGTTTCGACTGGCTCCGGAACTTCAGGAATTTGGCTATCCTTCTCTCTTGTGCACCTTATAAAGGAGTTAATATTCCATGCACTTACCTGGATCCAACGACTATTGGTCCATGTGCTTGGATCCGACAACTAGGATCTGTCTCCTCCTCTACGTGCTCCTTTGAGTTTCTGTATGTATAATTCAACCGTCCAGAACTCCATCCCTGTAGCTGATCTGACGGTTGTCGTCGTTCCTCCTCCTGAGCTTCTATGTTCTCCCAATTTTGGGAAAATTTGTAAGTCTCAAAGGTTGCAGCCTTTGATATTTCTCTTGTGAGCCCGACTTCTTTGAGTCTCTTCTACACTTTTCCTCCTGAGCTTTGGGACTCAGAACAAGTCCGTCGATACACACTTTGTGCTAACTCTCCTGAGCCTATTCCAATGTAACTTGACCTCTGATCTGGTGTACACTTGCGCTTTACATGAAAACTTGCATTGTCTTTCCAATTTGAACCTGTAAAGGTCCTTGTTCTCTGCTCACTATGAAGAGTCTCGGTGCACACTTGCCCTATCTCTATTGATATTTGTAGTCTTCCAAAGGGGTCTCGACCCTTCTTCTAAATCAAAGGGTTTATTGTGCCCTCCTGGCACTTAATCACTCATCCTCTTGAGATTTTCTATGGCTCAAATCTCAAAGGGTCTAGGTCTTATGTTTCTCTCTCTCTCTGTTGATGTTTTTTGTGCAAAGGAACTATCCCCCCTGAGATTTTTAAACCAAAACAACTTTACTGTTGGTGCACTCCTTGTGCTTAACTGAGCATTCAAATGGATTCAAAATTTCAACACTTTGTCTAAGTGTTTTCCTAGTGCACTCCTTGCATAGGTCTTCCTCCTGCTTCCTGAAATCCTTCAGGTTCACTGATGCATCTCCTGCATCCACTCAATGCACACTTGCAGAGCTCTCCTACAGAGTATTCAACAACTTTGTCTACTTCAAACTTCCTCCAACACTCTAGAACGTGTTGGTTCTATGCACTCCTTGCACTTTCTCAAAGCACTCCTTGTTGATCCTTTCCTTCAAAGTGTTCAGGAACTCTGAAGTATCTCCCCTTCAAAATATTTCTAGATGTTCACTAACTCTGGGTTGTCCTCTCTGACACTTATCTTCTCTGAACTAGAAACATAGTTCACCTGTGCACACTTGCACCTTCTCAATGCCCACCTGGAAGAACTCTCAGAGTATTCAACAACTTTGTCTTCTACGCCTTCTCTACAGATTTTCTCCTCCAAGGTTTTTAGCAACTTTGAGCCTCCTCCTTAAGTCTGTAAACTATCCCGGTGTGTCCTCCTGCCAGGTTCTTCTCTGACTCTAAAGCGTTAATATGCGCACTCCTTGTGATAGCTATAGAATTTCCAATACCATGTTGTGCACTCGTTGCACAACCTAAAGAACCTAGAACAACTTAAAAAACTCTCAAAAAGATAGTGGATTTTATCTTAACCCTATAGATGGAAACCTATCATAAATCTACATCATACATGAACTCATAAACACACAAATAACATTCATAAAGAATACATACACGACACAAGAGTTCATGAACAGTGAAATATGTTCTTTTATATTAATAACAAAATGTTAATTACAATGTGTGCAGGTTGGACTGCAACTTGAGTCTCAGCTCTCTCCTCTCAGCTTACAATGATTTACAATCAAATTTCAGCATCCTCTACTGGGCATACGTTTCAATTATTTGTATAAGAGGGGCTCATCAATATTTTCCCTCCAACTACTCTAGTGGTGTCTAATCACCATTTAGAATCCATGTCTATTGAGGAAAATTACATTGAATGAACATATAGTCCGAATAAGATCTAGATCAACCTTACAACTAGCCATTAAAGGAGACTCTAACTCTTGCATGTACAAAGGAATTAACTTGGCTCTTCCAGCCTTGCAACATTTAATTTCATTTAATTTTACATTTGAAATTTTAAAAATGAGGCAAAAAGGAGAGGGTTGGGGCCTCTCCCTGCCTTGAATGCACTTTGACGTGATAAATAGCTGGTGTGTTTCTCAGGTGGAAAGGATTCTCCTGCATCATACTCCATTTCTAGGAAAATCACGAGCTCCTGCTCATGGCTCCCTCTGCTCCACTATTGAAATCCCCCTAGATCCCAAAATCCTCTCTAGATTTGTCCTCTTGCTCCCGTACTTTGTTGTTGCTACTGCTTCTTCCCTACTGCTCTTGAAGGTTCTCTTATGTTCATCTTCTCCTTGTTGATAACTTCATATGCTAAATTCAACATCAACCTCCTTACCTCCTCTACTACCTCCTCCAAATGCTATGTTGGTTGGCTCCATATTTGCATATTGCTCTATTGCATCTCCTCATGTTGAGTAAAGGGAATATCAACTAGATCTCTCATGTTACCTTCATCTCTTGTGGCTTGTAGTTTCCACTCTATTGCAAATTCCAACTCTGCAATATCCTCAGTGAGTTTCTTCTCAGCTTCCTCCTCTGATAGATTAGCTTATGCCATTTCTCCTGCTGGTACAAATCCAACTTCCTCTAGCTTCTCCTCAGGCTAGAATTCTACTCCATCTGGCATGACTGTCTCCTAGAAACCATTTTCTAGTTCTGGATTGTTCAACCAATCCTATAGCATCTCCAACTCCTTCTCCCACTGAGTGAGAAACTCAACGKTATKCTCMTCATTTTMTGTTGGGGAAGATATCARTGTATTCTCCTTCTCCTTCTTTATGAAAGTCAGTGTTGGTTKTCCTTCTACTGTTGCATCTGCAACACATGCTCTGGCCTCAACTGGGCTATGTGGTAGGAATATATCAATTCATCCAATGATCAGAATTCTCCTCTGATCCTACTCCATCATATCTCCTTGATGACATGAAYTCCTAGGTGATTTCATYTCTTCTCCCTTTCCCACCTAGCAAATTGGGATTTCATTTCTTCCCTCCTAKAAGTCTATGAGATCAACTGATCTCATCTCATTTCCCACCTGGCAATATGAATTTTCCRCACTACCCTCCTAGYAGTTTATGAGATCCTATGATCTCTTCTCCTCCTCATCATTGAGGCTCTTTCCAACTTCTAGATCACATATGTGAACCAATTTCCTCATGTCACTGAGGGTTTCAGTTTCCCTTAGCCACCTCCTCAACTCCCGTTGCTGCCTTMAAGCCAACAAATTCTAAAYGGGCCACTTTGCTTTCTATTTCATGGACCACTCATACCTCCAGTGTACCTGGGATTCCTATTACATATTAAATGGCAGCCTCTCCATTTCTACTCAAATTTCACTGAGCTCTTTATCCATTTCTACCTTGCTTTTAGGCTGGCGGTATCCTTTTAGACCACGCTCGTGGCCTTCAGTAGCCATCTTTCTGCCTTCAAGAACACGAATGATTCCTCTAGCTCAACCCACCTGGTTGTTTACCATCTGCTACATACTTTCAAACATAATCACACACAAAGAATCAACACTATGTCTCCCTTCACTTGTTGTCTACATGATAACTTTAGCTTCGGATACCACTTGATGGCACCAAACTATCTCCTTTTTCCTACAAAAATTAAAATTTGTGGCTTTGATACCACTTGATGGTATAAAAAAAAACCTTTTCTTGGTCTCTGATACCACTTGATGGTATCATAAAAAACCTTTTCCTAGGATATGATACCAATTGATGCATCCCCCCTTCCCTCCTAGGGGTTGCACAACCTCCTGGTCAAGGATACTCAAATTTTATGAGCTGGATCAGCTCTTCGGGATCCTGCTAGCCCCCGAATCATATCTACATATGCCCATTTTTTCCTTAGTCGCAGGTCCTGTGAGACCTATGGGCTCATGTTAAGCCCCTTCCCCCTATTTGAAAATTCTAATAAAAACACGCGCTAGATCTCTAGGCTAGGCCCTTTCCCCCATGCGACCTCGGGCTATGACCAAGGGATAAAACTCCTAAAGCACTTTGGACTTCAGGCTTAGGTCGTTTCAACTGTAGCTGCAAAATTTTCTCCCTAACTCTGAACCACGAACACAACTGCCATGAGGATTAGCGTTCCCCACCGCTTCCTTAGATCAATGACCCTCAATGCTTTGAGCTTCGAGAGTTTTGGCTTCACCAACTCCGCTTTCCTCTGAAAGGATCTTCCTCCATAATGAGGGATCCTATGATAATTGTCCCTCTTGATCCAATGGTTGAGATGCGCCCTCTGCCTCCACTGTGGATGATTTCCATTCAACGCTCTGCTAGTCTATTTCTCCTGGAGTGTCAATTCTTCAGCGTGGATCTCCATGTTCCATGTGTCCCTTCGTTCATCCACGACTACTATGGATTTCTCCCTTCGGGAGTTTTGGCCTTCAGGAATTTACTCTTAAGTTCCTCTTGAATCGTCCTATCACTGAATTTATGGATCTAACACCACATGCCCACACAATATGATGGCTAGGATTAAATTCCCCCGATTTGATGACAAGTATCCTCTTCATATCGACAACCACAGTCTTCTTCGACTCCCAACTCTTCAGGAATTCTCCACCCATACTTCCCTTTGTCCTTCCAGATGCATGATCTGATGCCATGTGCCTCATGGCGATCAACACGCATGATCTACTTCACAACTTCAAGATTCTGGATTTTTTCTCACTCCACTCCCACTTTTCCCCGAAGTGCTCTTTTTTCGAAGTGTGCAGATGTCCAACACATATCCTTTCCAGATCCAATGGTTGTTAGGCATAAATATTGTCATTTAATTCTATTGTAGTACTTGCCCAACTATTTAATTTGTCAATCTGAGGTTCGTAGGATTATGAAGCACACACACTATATATCCAGGAATGAATTAGAAGTAATCTAATCTAAATTATTGAAATGAAATTAATCTAGGAAAGCATTGAAAGACTAACTAGTAAAGCAGGAAATTAATCTAGGAAAGCAATATAGCATGTGAAGAGTTGAATGACAAAATACATATGTGAGCTCACACAATAAATCAATCTAAAATTATATTAAAAGAATCAAATGACAAAGCATGAAAGAATAACAATGAAAGAATCAAAGCTAAGAATCTCCTTCTAAGACTTCAAGCTAATCTAAGTCTAATCTCTCATCTCTAACTCCCCCCAAATGAAGAGAGAACACTCTCTTTTATACATGAGAGTCTTGAAGATAAGGTAAGAGTCTCATAATTATAGATCCACTATTCTCTCAACCACTTTCCTATTATTACAAGATATGATCCCTTCAAATCATTCACACATCTCTCACAAATATTGGATAAGATATGCCATCAAAATCTCCATGATCTTCTCCTTTGAATATGCTTGAATGATTGTCCCAAATATTCTTCAAATCTTCAAATCTTGAAGATAAAATTCGAATTTGAGGCTAGGTGGTAATATTTGACTTTGTTGAAATATTCAAATATACCTGTACACATCATAAAACTCATCCAACCTTGAGATATAATGAAAATGTGTTAATTTTCTAATATTTAATCATAAATTCACTTATAATACTAAAATGAATAAAGTGGAAAATATTAAGGTGAAACCAAAATGTATGTATGGAAATATTATAATAAAAGGTTAATGGGAAGATGGAATGTAATGAATAGTGAAGGGAAAGGTGGATGAAAATGCGACATTTTTGAGTCCTAACATCCCCCCCAACTGAACTTGTTGCATATCCTCATGCAACCATGCATGGATATTCCGAAGAACCTTTGGCATTTGAAATTTGGTTTTGATTGATGATGTCTTTTTAATAAGGAATATTTTTAGGATGTAAAATACATGTGTAACATCATGTAAAATACATGTGTAACAACATGTAATACATGTGTAATGGCATGTGAAATTTTCTTATGGTTGGTTCTTGTGTGAAAACCATGAATACAAAGAATGTTGGTTCTTGTGTTAACAACATTCATTTCACTTATTTATTTTCTTTCTACAATAATTTAGCCATATACTCACTGGAAATAATAAGCTATCAATGTGCATAAGAGAGCATCACTGAGTATAAGAAATCATTTTCTCTATCTTTTATGAATCATGTCAATATGCATATCAATTC
>SNQJ01S0108895.1:8234-29474 GCA_010110895.2 Picea sitchensis
TAAAACAATACACTATCTTGACAGAAGGTTAGGTTAGAGGATAAGCTCTATGATCAACTTTTAATCCTTCTAATAATTTGATCATAGCTTCAACATGAAACACTAATCAAGATAATGTCATGACAAATAGATGCATATCAGAATAATCACACCTGGGTTGCGTCATTCCTCTGAATGTGTTGGATCTATGGCAAGAGATCCCTTCTCCTGCAAATGCTCTTTAAAGTTTAACCATTAAGCATATGTGAGTACATACCTCTGATACTGCACATACCAACATTCATTTGAAGCAAATAATACCATGCATTAGTCAATCTCTGAATTGCTTAAAGAAGTTAAAATGCTTCAAAGTATAACTATAACTCAGATGGATAGTAACAACAATGAGGTTAGTAGGTTAATCTAAGCTAGGGTTAGAAGGTAATTAGTAGTTGTTCAAAGGTTTTGGAGGTTGTGATCAAAACACTCAAGTAAGAAGTCTAAGACCAGTGCATTCATAGGGCAAATGGAGTCAAAAGTAATGACAAGTATTGAAGGAACGAGGTGATAATACTAGGGCTAACGACAAGAGAAATTTGGTGGATGAAGTTTTGGTAAGCCAAGGCTTCAACCATCAAACCCTAGGGGAAAACGACTTACTAAGGTGTAGGCAACCCTAGGCAAGGGGTGCAGTGATGGTAGGGAAATGCATGGCTTACTTGTGGGTGCCTCTGTAGAGGGTGAGCTTCACCTGTCATGGATGCAAATGTTTCAAAGCCCATTCATGCCTTTTGTCTTTATTTTATTGTTTTTTCTTCAAGAAGCTAGCTAGGGGACATTGCTCTGGTGTGGTGACCAGTGGTGGCAATGTTACCCACAAGCATTTCACAGAAATGAGAAGGCTGGCTCGTGATGAGACCCCCTTTCTCTTGGTTATGCCACCAAGAGCCACTACCCTGGCGTGGTGACCAGTTGGTGGTAGTGTCATACCGTTACATGCCCATGGACCTAATAGGCTGGCTCGTGATAAGATCCCCTATCCTCTAACTAAGTCTTGTTTTATCATTTTTTATGGGTCCCTCTATTTCTTGCTGAGAAGCTTTTTACTGCTTTCTCGGGGATCCCTGGGCGAAGCATCTCAAGGTTTCATTCTTTGGCTTCTATCTTTTGCCAGCTACTTTTACCCTCTGGGCCTTTAGCCCCTTCTTCCCACAAGGTAAGGTACAACCCTTAAATATTTGGCCAACCCAATGCCCGAACCAGTGTAATGGGATGGATGAGCGGGAGAAAGATGGAAAGTGGTAAGTATGGTGGGAGCGGACTATGGCTTCTCATGAATCCCCCTAGTGGCAAATCAAAACCTATGGGCACAAGCTTACTAGGGCATCATGTCATTCCCTCCAGATATGGTCAAGTGGATAGGTATAAGATCCAAGCACTCGTTAGAAACAAAAAGAATTAAATGCACGTATTCAAAGGTTTTGAGGATCAGAGTGATACATACCATGATACCTGGACTCATTACCTCATGGAGCAAGATCCATTTCTGCTACAGGACCAGGTCGAGGTGATGGATGTTGCTACTGCTGACAAAGAGGAGGCACTGAAGGATGAAAAGATGGGCCCTCCAGGGCCATGCCCAAGTCGATATGGCTCTCGGTACTCCATGCCTAGGACCCGTGGGCCACGAGACATAATCTCCTTAGTTATCCCTAAATTGGGGGATAACATCTGGCTCCAACTCGGGGACATGTGCTCACCGTAGAGCGCATGAGAACCTCATCATCTCTTGGCATAACCTGTAACCTGCTTGATCTCAACATAAAGTTGTTAGCAGTCATTTGGGGTGGTGATATCACCCGTAGCTCAAAAAATGAAAGCAAGCATATGTACAAATGTGAAAGCAAACTATTCTACCATGAAATGCAAATGGTATATATAATGAATGCAAATGCCTACTTACTTGTACTTACTTGTCGGATGAATGCTAGGTGTAGTCAAATGACCAGTGAAACCATCCTAGCAATGTCTTAGAATACCTGCCTCTGTGCTTCATCATAAACCAAAAAAGTGATAAGTTAAGCACAAAAATAACATGGGTTAGAGAATGTATTGTATCGTCATAAACCATAAAGTCTAATTCATGGAGGCAGGTGGGAGGGATAAAATCATGCCAAGTCACTCTCTGAGGAAAGTAGTTAATCCACTTCAGGAAGGGATAGTGAAAAGTCAAAGGTTAAGAAAACTGACTCATAAGGTCTGAAAGCTGGCTACCTAGGACGTCCTTATAATCTGAAACCTTGGAAGGGATTGACAAGGATCTAGAAGATCACTGACAAACTCTCAAGGGAAGGTTGAAAGGCTGAGATGACAGACTTTTTCTTGAGGTATTCAACCTACCCTTGAACTCTAGGGCTTGCCTCAGAGGAAAATCATATACAAAAGACAAATTTCCCAACTACACCTTTAATGACACAACAAAGTAAAGTAATCAGAGGTGGCTGGAGAAAGTTGTCACAAGGATCCTTCTCTGGGCGAATGATGTCCTTACTCCTATCAAGATCTGAGCACAACGGTGGTTGATAATCTTCTTCATGGAATAAATCCAAGTGCTCAGAGGAGTATTCATCAAAGTCCTTAAGGTATGACCGAAAAATATTAGGAAAATATGGGACTAGGTCAACCTCGGGTGTTTGTAAAGTATCGGTAATTATATCATCTCCTTGTTGCCATTGGTCAAAATCAAGAGTAACTTGTTGTGATAATTGTAAGGGCAACACTTGGAAATGACTCAATGTCGTAAATGGGGTCTATATCATAACCAACTACATCCCACTTACGTCTTCCAACATGTATGAACTCATCAATATCAACTATGTCACTATCTGCATCATAACATGAAGGATTCAAAATATTCAAGGTCTCATCTATCTCCTCCTCATTTCCCAAATCATAAAATAGAGGATCATCAAAATTTTGGAGAGGAGGGTAATTCACTGTGTTTGTTTCTTCTTGTGCAGGGGGAAAAGGCTCATGGATGGCTTTATCAGAGGGATGAGGGTACGTCAACACTTCATCATCTTGTTCAGGTTCCTCAACTATGTCTTCAACGATCCTTTGCTTTGGAAAGCCTCATCAAGATCTTTTCCCTTAGTACTCTGTTGGTCAAATCTTTGTTCCCCTTCTTCTTGGAAATTAGCAGTAAAGGTTTCAAGGGGAACTAGTCTTTCCAAATTGAGAGTGATTGGGGTACCTTTAGGGTCATTGATTTTGGTCATGTTATCCACCCAGTTTGCACAAGATGGATTTTCTGATGAGCCGCCAAAGATCGAGTAGTCAGTGCTCATATGACAGAGTTCAGAGTTCAGTCGGTCTTTTAAAAGACCACCTTTTTCCGCATTTCCACCATTGTAATAAATGATCTGAGTATGAGATATTGTAAAAGACTATTGGCCACCTGAGACCTAGATACGAGCATGTACTCTAGAGTGTTTTTTTTTTTCACTTGTTAATTATTTTTTCTACCTGCCTTTGTGGGCGATTAAATAATTTCTAAGTTTTTTCACTCAGAAGACTGACTCCAGAGCTGGAGTATGTGCTGGTGGTTAGGCCTTGGCATGGAAAACCAATGCCTAGTGTTTAAATGTATATGAGCTCATACTAGGTCATCTTGATTGAGTCTTATGGAAATTGCGGCTAGGTTTGATAGTTTTTTTTAATGTTTCAGTGAATTAATTAAATTCCTGCAAAATGAAAATTTTTAATTCTAAGTCAATAAGTTTTAAAAATATGGCATCAAACATTATCAGATGCCATATTTATGGTCGTTTTCCAGTCCAGAGTATCATGTAAACCCCTATTTCCCTTCTTTTGAGTCAAAAAAATGATTATTATCACTAAAAAATGAATTTTACTCGAAAATTACGGAAAATGAGTAATTTAATTCATTTCCTATTTTTTAGGAGAATTGGGGAACATGTTTTTCTCGTGTCCCCAGCTGACTGAGGACGAAGGCGAGTTTAACATGATGATGGTGACTTCACTAGAGGTAAAGGGCGTGGAGGAGATCCCAAGATAGGGACTCGACCCCACTAGCTTAGGTGGTGCATGATAAAGGGATGGCGCACATCCCAAAGCCCTCACACACCTCACACTCCCACTTCACTCCCTCACCACTCCACTCCACCTCACTCATCCTCACTTCACTCACCCTACACTCCCCCATCACCCTATCTTCACTACCCATCCACTCCACACATCTACCTATCCACTCATGCGCCACTCCCCTTTACTCTTGCGCATCTCCTCCTTAGCTCACGCATCCCTCTTTGGAGTTGTCACCCTCTTTGCTATATAAACAAGCATACCCCTCCTCCATTAAGAGTTCGGTTTTGGTCAAGCTTGTGTATCATTGTTGCAACTTTCTCATGCTATTGGAATAATAAAAACTTTGGAGCTCATCTATGGTGTGTGGTACTATGTGTGGATGAATGTTGGACTTACATGAGGTGATGTTACATTGATATTTTGTATTTGTCTATTGTTTACTTGGCAGATCATAGGGATATTATTATCTAATTGGAGTGAGTTATTTAGTTTGTTTACTGCTTAATTCACTTGTTTATCTATGTTGAATATTTCATTGCATGTTTTGTTTCTGTTCAAACTAATATGCTCTCGAGGTTTTCTGTGTAGAAAAACACCAAGTATACAGGTATTTGTAGGTATTTTATATTGCATGCAGGATCTTGTTCTTGGAGAGGCAAAGGATCTCGATTGCATTCGTTGTTTGTCCAAGGAGTTCTAAAAGAAGACATTCTCTCTCTTCCTCACATCAAAGGGACCCCATAGCCCAAGTGTCCCATGCTCAAACATAAACTCCAGAAAATTCATAAAATTCTTCCCCCTCTCTATTTCTTTGGTTGCATGTTGCTTATATTAGTTTTAAAGTTAAATTTGAATATCCAAGGCTGCATGCTTTCATTTTCTAGATCTAGTTGCAATTCTTTCTAACTAAAGGAGTAGATCTAGGCTATTTTCTTGCAATTTCTAGGCTATTTTCATCTAGATTTTAGACTAGTTAATTGCTTTGTTCCGCATTTAAAATCAAACTAGCTAGTTGTCCTATGCTTGCTGTTTTAGGACAACAAACATAAACAACTAGAAGAGCCTAGGTTAGGTTCATGCAAAGTGCCGAAAAAGTCTCAAAAAATTGTCTCTTTGCCTTAGAAAAATTTCGAAAAATTTTGAGTAAATTTTCCAAGTTCGAATGAGTCTTTTAAATTGATTTCTATCATCTTCTAACTAATTTTTCTTGCTAGTTTTTAGTAGGTCCATCCAAAAACAAGGGGAGATTCCATCGAGTTTGCTGAAATCAAGGTTTTTGGGGCACCCGGGGGGCTTTCTACTTCATCAAATAAGTTTTTCTCCTATCTTTCTTGTAATCCATAAAGATGCAAAACCTATAAGGATCCTAGTTTCTAAGGTTAAGCTCAAAGAGAACTCAGTTTTCATTGTAATAGGTGTAATAAAAGCGGGCCCTTTTGTGCCCAGTTTCTGCATCCCCATTAGGGGGATTTGTGTGTCTTGGTTTGGCTTTCTTTCTGTTGATGCATGTTTAAATCTTCTTATCTCAAACACACATACAAGTTAAGCAAATCTAATACACATAACACTCACATTTCACATGCATGTTAATTAAAAAGAACTTTCAATCTTTTATGCATGTTTGGTTTAGAGTTCTATCAACAATAAGTCTTGCAATCTTTCAAATTTCCAAGTATCTTGCAATTTCTCTTTTCAATTACAAAGCAGGGTACAAAGTTTATTCAATCTTTCAAAGTCAATAAACCTTGTTTGTAGTCTAATTAGGGAAATCCTACAAGAAATCTTCACTTTAGTGGAAACGTAAGAGGATTTGTGAGGTTATTTGGCGGGAACTTTGAGATCTAGGTTCTCCCTGTCGGATCCCCCCACACTTTCTTGAGCTTGTGTGTCAAATCAGAGGGTTTTCCCTGTAGGATCTGCGACATTGTTCAACCTCCACTTTAGGGACCTTTTCTAAGGATCAAATCTAGTTTAGATGAACATTTACTTTCTATTGCAAGTAAAATTCTCTCATTAACTTACTTTAATTTATCTTAATAAAACACTCGATGAACAATTTCCCACGACTCCTTTCGAGGCACTGGTACAACTGGTTTATCTTTATGTGAGCAATCTTTTACATTCATGCAATTGTCTAACTTATATTGTTAAATCTTGCAGATCTTGTATCCTTTTCAATATATGCATTCTTATGGACAAGTGGTTAATTGCTTATCTCAAATGATGATGAATGTTAAGTGTTGAATATATTTGTTTTATTAAAGCAATAAACTCTTAGAAGTAGTTCTTTTTCTTTCTTAGTTTAAAGAGCCTTAGATTATTTTCATAGGGACTACCCCCCTTGGCTTCGCTAGGAGTTGAGGATCAGGTGACAACACCCTGGCTCGAAACTTGCCCCCAAGGACACACCAAGTGGATTGAAGGTTTCTTCCACGTTACGTCAGGTTTGTATAAGGCGACAACAGGGCCCGAGAGAGAAGATGTGTTTTCCTTTGGACAAAGAGATATTCTCCTCGATTTGCAAGGCCATGTCATAAGCTTAGTGGAGTGTTTTTGGCTCCTTGTTATTTAGAAGAAACCCTAAGTGCACCAAGAGTGCATTGGTATAGAGATACATGAGGTACTTTTCTTTAGGATAATAGGTTGTAGGAATTTGATATAGCAATTTTTGAAACCTACCCTCAAAATCCCTGACAGTCTCGTTCTCAGTTTGTCTTATATATTCGAGTCTTTTTAGTAACGTTTGGATATCTTTCAATTTCATACCCCAGTTCCTGAGAAATGTCACTTCCAATTGGGCCATAGATGTGATACTAGCAATAGGGAGATTATCGTACCATTTTCTACCATTCCCATGAAGAGTGGCTGAGAAAAGTTTCATCACCAAATCTTCAACATCATCACTGATAGGATGGAGTTGAAAGAAGGACCAAAAATCAACCATATGATAGTCAGCTCTTTCCCCATCGCTACCAGTGAATTTAGGGAGCCACTTTTCGTACTTCGGGGGCATTTGTCGAGGGTATCCCGGGATTTTACTCATGTCTGGGGGTTTGAAATTTCCCGGGTCCCATTGAGAAGTCATGGTTGGCTTCGTCATTAGTGGAGTCGCCAGGTAAACTTGTAAGATAAAGATTCTTGAGGAAAGGCTTACCGAAAAAATGTCGTCTTTGAGGAGAATCGACTCAGTGTTCCCCGACAACGGCGCCAAAATGTTATCGCGCAATTTGTACTTTGATAGTAGGAAAGGTTAAAGAAAAACAAATTGGTGAAACGAGAGACTATCCTATCACTGTCACCTCAACAAGATGTCTCTTTCTATTTAGGGTGGTAGGCCCATGGGAGACATCCCCGATGAGTTGGGGTTTTGAGAAGGCAAAGGTTTAAGGCAAAGTAAAAGTTTCCCTTTCACAAGTCACCACCGATCAGAAAGTTCGGCTAAACAACCAATAAAGATAATAAGAACCAGAAGTGTACCTGCCCGGAACAAAGCTTCATGAAACTATATTTGCAAGGCCACTTGCTGGTTAGTACTTCATATAATCGAAGACTTTCTCAAATGAAGCAATTGATTAATATATTTGTGAAGTAAGCAAAGATGTATAGTAGCAATAATCACAATATGATATTTCACAATGAAGGCTTTAAAGAAGCTTCAAAATGAGCAATAATGATTAATCATCAATGTCACAATACCAACATTCATTTGAAGCAAATATTACCACGCATTAGTCAATCTCTCAATTGCTTAAAGAAGCTAAAATGCTGCAAAGTATAACTATAACTCAGATGGATAATAACAACAATGAGGTTAGTAGGTTAATCTAAGCTAGGGTTAGAAGGTACTTAGTAGTTGTTCAAAGGTTTTGGAGGTTGTGATCAAAACACTCAAGTAAGAAGTCTAAGACCAGTGCATTCATAGGGCAAATGGAGTCAAAAGTAACGACAAGTATTGAAGGAACGAGATGATAATACTAGGGCCAAAGACAAGAGAAATTTGGTGGATTAAGTGTTGGTAAGCCAAGGCTTCAACCATCAAACCCTAGGGGAAAACGACTTACTAAGGTGTAGGCAACCCTAGGCCTTAGTACGTTTTCATCCTTCTTTAGCCCAATGACAAAGCAAAATTGGCTAGGATGAAGAACAAGGGGTAGGGTGTTGCAATGGCAAGGCCCTAACAATGTCTTGAATAGATAAAACGACTCCTTGGCATAATCTAGTAGGTAGATAGCAATTAAAACAAGGACACCAACATGTGCTTATTTCCTAGGGTTTATTCCAACAATTTCATTAACAAGATGCAAGTAAAACACTATAACCATTCAAGTAAGGGAAGGATTGCAGAAATTTACTTACATCCATCAAGCATTCATTAAGCCAAACCCTAGTTATAAACCATCCACTAAGAAAAATGCCAAAGATCACCAAAAAAAGGCCTCCTTCAACAAGTGCGCCACAATTTCAGTCAAAACCCTAACGAGGGCCACAAATTTCAGACCTCACCAAGTGGAGAGTGAAAGCTCCTCCAAAATGAGAGTTTAAACTCTCAATTTATACAATAACAATGACCTTTAATTTAATTTTAGGTCACAAAAGGCCGACAAGGCCAAATTTACATAAAAATAATGTTTTTACATGAAATGTTAAAATTAAACCCTAAATCAAGCATAAATGAAGACATCATGCCCTTCTAGGGTGACCTTAGGCCCCTTTAGGGCAACGTTGGCCTCTTGGAGCAAAACGTTAGGCCTCCGAAAATTGCCACACATGCCACTTGGCACATAATTGCCTCCCAAAACCTCCATAGGGTTGGATGACGTCATAAGGTGTCCTGGGTGACGTCATGGGCCTTCCAAGGCCAACGTCTTGGTGGAAAGGTCACAACCCCCGTGGGTACAGGTCTGCTAAGCTGCCTCAGATGGAATGTCCTCCTCTTCTTCAGTGCAAACCCTCTGATCTATCTCTGCCCCTTGTTGGGGTCTCAACATCCATCTGATGGGATTTCAGCCCCATGGAGGTCCGAACTAATCATCTCCCCATGTGTACCTGTCCATAAGGGTACCTATCCATTGGGTATGGCCCTACACATCAACAGATACGCCCTCCATGGGCTCATAAGTCACAGGGATCATAGCAATGTCAATCACATCTAATCATTAAGTTTATTAAACATGTGCATAAAACCCCTTTTGCCCGGGCAAGTGCTCAAAGATATTATATTAATCTACAAGCCAAGTTTGGACGAAATGCCAGGGCGTCCTATTGGGCTAATGCTCACTGGAAGTGGGGTGTTTCGGGAGAGATCAAATCTAAGCCATGCGAGTGGGTGAAGTGGATAAGGGATGTCTAGGCAAGGGGTGCAGTGATAGCAGGGAAATGCATGGCTTACCTGTGGGTGCCTCTGTAGAGGGTGAGTTGCACCTGTCATGGATGAAAATGTTTCCAAGCCCATTCATGCCTTTATTTTATTGCTTTTTCTTCAAGAAGCTAGCTAGGGGACGCTCCCCTGGCACGGTGACCAGTGGTGGCAATGTTACCCACAAGCATTTCACGGAAATGAGAAGGCTGGCTCGTGATGAGACCCCCTTTCTCTTGGCTATGCCACAAAGAGCCACTACCTTGGCGTGGTAACCAGATGCTAGTAGTGTCATACCGCTAGATGCCCATGGACCTAAGAGGTTGGCTCGTGATGAGACCCCTTATCCTCTAACTAGGTCTTGTTTTATTATTTTTTATGGGTCCCTCTGTTTCTTGCTAGGAAGCCTTTTACTGCTTTCTCGGGGATCCCTGGGCGAAGCATCTCGAGGTTTTTTTTTAGGCTTTTATCTTTTGCCAGCTGCTTTTACCCTCTGGGCCTTTAGCCCCTTCTTCCCACAAGGTAAGGTGCAACCCTTAAATAATTGGCCAACCCAATGTCCGGACCAGTGTAATGGGATGGATGAGCGGGAGTAAGATGGAAAGTGGTAAGTATGACGGGAGCGGACGATGACTTTTCATGAATCCCCCCAGTGGCAACTCAAAACCTATGGGCACAAGATTACTAGGGCATCCTGTCATTTCCCCCAAACATGGTCAGGTGGATAAGTATAAGATCCAAGCACTTGTTAGAAACAAAAGGAACTGAATGCACATATTCAAAGGTTTTGAGGATCAGAGTGACACATACCATGATACCCGGATTCATTACCTCATGGAACAAGATCCATTTCTGCTACAGGACCAGGTCGAGGTGATGGATGCTGCTGTTGCTGACAAGGTGGAGGCGTGGAGGCACTGAAGAAAGAAAAGATGGGCCCTCCAGGGCCATGCTCAAGTCGATCTGGCTCTCGGTACTTCATGTCTAGGACCTGTGGACCTCGAGACATAATCTCCTTAGTTATCCCTAAAATGGAGGATAACAGGACCCACAAAATAATAAAATCAAGACCCAGTTGGAGGATAGGAGGTCTCATCACGAGGAAACCTATTAGGTCCATGGGCATGTAGCAGTATGATATTACCATTCAACTGGTCACCACACTAGGGTAGTGGCTCTTGGTGGCATAGCCAAGAGAATGGGGGTCTCATCACGAGCCCACCTTCTCATCTCCATGAAATGCTTGTGGGTAACATTGTCACCACTGGTCACCACGCCAGGGAAGTGGCCCCTAACTAGTCTCTTGAAAGAAAAAAAAAATAAGATAAAAAGATAAAAGACATTGAATGGGCTTGGAAACATTTGCATCCATGACAAGGTGCAACTCACCCTCTTCAGAGGCACCCACAGGTAATCCATACATTCCCCTGTCATCACTGTACCCATTGCTCAGACATCCCTTACCACCTCATCCACTTACATGGCCTGGATTTGTCTTCATCTAGAAACATCCCACGTCCAATGAGAACTAGTCCAATAGGACATCCTAATGTCCCCTCCAAACCTGGCTTGTAGAATAGAATAACGTCTTTGAGCACTTGTCCGGGAAAAGGGGGTTTTATGTACATGTTTAAATAACTTGATTATTAGATGTGATTGACATTGCTATGATCCCTGTGACTTTTGAGCCCATGGAGGACGTACTTGTTGTTGTTGCAGGGCCACACCCGACGGATAGGTACACGTGGGGAGATGATTAGTTCGGACCTCCATAGGGATAAAATCCCACCAGATGGATGCTGAGACCCCAGCTAGGGGCAGAGACAGTTCAGAGGTTTGCACCAGAGAGAGAGGAGGATGTTCCACCAGAGACAGCCTGGCAGGCCTCGACCCAGGGGGGTCTTGCCCTTCTCACTATGATGTAGGCCTTGGAAGGTCCATGACATCACCCATGTGACCCTTGACGTCACCCAACGTTTTGGACACTTTGGAGGCAGTTGTGTGCCAAGTGGCAAGTGTGGTTTGATCCAGAGGCCTTAGGAGGCCTAACGTTTTGATCCTGGAGGCCAACGTTGCCCTAAAAAGGTCTAATGTCACCCTAAAAGGGCACGACATCACCTTTTCTGCTTGATATAGGGTCTTATTATGTTATTTAATGTAAAAACTAGATATTACATGTAAACTGGCCATGTCGACCTTTTTGACCTCATTTTGGTCATTGAAACTGTATAAATAAGGGGTTTTGCCCTTGTATTTTTTATCATCTTTCACTCACACAAGTGTGAGGTGTGAAATTTGCGCCCTAATTGGGGTTACATGACTGAAATTTAGTGCACACTTCTTGAAGGAGGCTTATTTTGGACTATTTTGGCAATTTTCTTGGTGGAAGTGTTCAACTAGAGTATTTGCTAGATGATTCTTGGTGGATGTAAGTAAAATTTCTACAATTCTTCTTCATTGAATGGTTATAGTTACATTTATCTTGCATTTATATTAAGATTATGAAATTGCTAGCTTAAAACCCTAGGTGGCTAAGCACATGTTATTGTCCTTGCCATACTAGCTTTCACCTACTAGATTTTGCTAGAAAACCAATTTTCTTGAAGCTTTTGCTAAGGGCCTTGCCATTGCAACACCCTAGCACATTTTGCTTCATCTAAGCCGTTATTTACTTTATCCTTGAGCTAAAGAAGGAGGAAAACTACTAGGGCCTAGGGTTACCTACACCCTAGTAGCTATTTTCCCCCTAGGGTTTGGTAGTTGAAGCCTTGGGTTACCAACACTTCAACTATTGACCTCTCTTGTCTTTAATTCTCTTACTATCATCTTTTCCTTCAAGATTTGTTGCTCCTTAAAAGACTCCATTTTGCCCTAAAGGCACTAATCTAAGACTTGCTATTGAGTGATTGACAAAAACCACTATCAAAACCTATACCTTAAGCTCTCTATTAACTACCCCTAACCCCAGAATAGTCTAATATACTAACTTAGTTGCTGCTGTTACTAAAGTAAGCTACAACCATCTTTTGCAGCACTAAAAGCATCTAAAAGCAATTGAAAAAGTTGATTAATGCACTGCCTTACTTGCTTCTGACAAATGCTAGTGTTTTGATGCTAATAAGTGATTATTTTTGGTCATTTTGAAGCCATTTTAAGGCACTTATTGTGAAGTTATTGTCTTATAAATATTGCTGCTACGAATTTCTGTTTGCTTCACCATTATATCAGCCATTGCTTTTATTGATAAAGTCCGTGGTTTTATGAAGTACTAACAACAAGCTGTACTTGTGAAAGATATATCTTGTTGTTTCTTTGTTCCGGGTAGGTAGATCTTGATACTTCACTACTTCATTGGTTAAAACCCCGAGACTTTCTGATCAGTGTGACTTGTGAGAGGGGACATTTTCATAGACATCTTAACCTTGCCTTCTCAAACCCCCAGGTCACCAGGGACGTCTCCCCCGGGCCATCAACCCTAAATAGAAAGAGGCATCCTATTGAGGTGACAGTGATAGGATAACCTCTGTTACACCAATTTGCCTTTCCATTAACCTTTCCTTTGATCAAAGTACAAATTGTGCGATAACATGCACTAATCTGAAATTTGCATTGGAGAAATAAATTACTTGCATTGGGTAACGTGATTTTATGAGATTTTCAAATTGTTTGAAGTGCAGTGAATTCTACATGCTACTAGCTTGCTTAAGCCTCTAGGGCATCATCTTTTGCCAAGTAATTCTTATTGCTGTTATAACTTGAAGCTACAACCATTAGGGCTGCAACAAATTGCTCTCAAACGTTTACCCTTTCTCTCTTTTCAACCGTCAGAATTTGCTAGAAAGCTGCCATAATAATCTACTTGTCATTGTGCATCTTTTGGGTGGTTTACTTGTAATTTTTTGTGGTTGGAATTTTCTGCTGTAGCATATGTTTGCTACAGCCATAAGACTGTCATAATATCTCTTCAATAACATCTTTTAACAGCCCTATATTGTTGCTAAAGTCTTGCTCTATCTTACTTGAGTTATACTAGTCATTGCTAGCTTATCTCTTGCATCTTTAACTAGACTTTTAGTGACTTATTTAGCAGCTTTGATTATCATTTACTTGCTGATTTGTATTATTGTTTACTGCTGCTATATAGGACAACAAGCTTCACTTGTTTGTCCATTGGATATCTTGGCTTGTATACTTGTCTTTTCTTGTGTTTCGGGCAGGTATAACTATCTTCTGCAGGTACTCAAGCATTGGGCAACCATTGACTATCTCCAAGCCACATTCCACTTAGTAACTTGACCTATAGGGGCATCATCTTCCATAACCTCACTTTCTATCTCATTTCCCTTAGGGTCACCCGAGATTCCCCCTTTGTGTAGGATTTCTCTTTCACTAAAGCGAGGGGAGGGTTTATCTAAGGTGACAGTGGGTAGACTCTCCCATAGTTCTCGCCATCTCGTGGATTGGGTCGGGCTTTGCCCAACCTACAATTTGTGCGATAACAAGATATAATCATTTTCTTTCTTACTACCAGGACATAAACTTGAAGAAAACTTACAATAGAAAGCTAAAGGGATATTTACTGGTTTCACAAAGTTCTTACTCAACCGCATAAGTGAGAACCACAACATACCATTTTTCCTATCTTTGTATACTTCTATGCCCAAGATTTGTTTTGCTGCTCCTAGATCCTTCATCAAAAGTCCTAGCCAATTGAGCCTTTAAGCTATTGATCTCAACCATGCTTTGTTTGCAACAAGCATATCATCAACATAACACCAAGATAAACACAATGATCATACTCACTTCTTAGGAAAATTTTGTCTCACCATGAAGGAATCACACATCTTGTACTTTTCCTAGTTACCTTAGGCCATAAAATGATACCCTGAGTTTGCAAACAAATCTCCCTTTGCGATCCTGAATTACTTATGGTACATATCTCTGCTATTGATGATTTGTGGACATTAGGATCCCCCAATCTGCATCATTTAGCTCCATCACCATGACCAATAGAGATATAAAACTTTGTTCCCTTGACCAAATCCGGCCAAGCCAACTAAGTGAGCCTTCACCCCTCACCTCCTGGCTAATTTCAATGGAGTATCCTAATCCCTTTTAAAGGCTTCAACATACAATCCATGGGCTCTAAAACCATGGGCTACCAAAAGACATGTGTTTGAAACCATGACTCTTGACTTAATTTTGACCCCCCTTTCCATGACCAAAACCGACCAAATTTCCCTCAAAGTCAGGGTATCTGAGAATACCACATGCTCCCCCTATCCATTTGTTAGGATCTTAGCCTGCAACTAAATATTAATAAACAGAGACAAAGAAGACGATAAACATATCACACACATAGTAGATACAAAATGGATAGGGGCAATGGTAATCTTTATTGCCCAACCAAATAATGGAGAAATGAATACAAGTTTCAAGAAGCTCCTCATGGGCTTCTACATTTAACCATGAGAGATATCAAGCATTTCCAGGCATATGGAAAGCCAACGCTTGAGAAACCTCCAAACGAATGTAACGACAAGGGTATGTGTTGTCACAACCCAACATCTTTTGGGGGATAGCATGGGAATAAAAAAAAGAGGATAAAAAGGACAAGATTGAGGATTATTTTTCAAAGGGATCTGAATTAATGTACATTACTTTTGTATTTTTATTCTTGTAAGTGTAGTATGGACCTAAGAAATGTAATTTCCATTCAATCTTTAAATAGAAATGACAATTTTTTCTTAAATTTTTTTAATAATGAATTAATTTCCTAAACAAAACTTTAGAGATATGTAACTAATTTTCTAGACAATAGTTTTATAGATATGTTTCAAATACCAATATGACATTGTTGACATAACAACCAATAGAGAAAATGGACATTAAATTCTAAATTCTAATAATAACGAACACAAAAAATGGACAAGCTAACACTCAATAAGACATGCAAACAAAAAAAACTACAGGGATTGTTCTCATTCATCATGGACTTAGTGCCTAGAAGTAAACAATTGCCTTTACAGGAGAATCTATCATGATGTTCGATTCTCATCATCTTATTGACTCTATAGATATGAATCATTTGATCTTGCCTTTACATGAGAATCTATCATCACGTTCTTGACTCTATAGATATGAGTCATTTGAGCTTCTTAAAACTTTGAGTTACTTTCTCAATCATTGTTATGAATTTATTCTTAGGTGAGATTTTGGATTCAAAACAAGCACACTACACACGTCTGAATTCGAACACTCAAACAGCAAGAATTCTGACAATAATGGTTAGGTGTAGAGTTCAGAAAAACTGTTGTTTACGTGTTTGTCTCACATATTAAGTATTATAAAAGTTTGTTGGAGAGGATTCAAATGGCATATTGTAAGGCAACTTTACCTATTATGAAGGTTGGGCTGAAATTATCAGCCAACACTCACTCAAAACGGACCAACGAGTCAATATCCAAGAAGTTGATGGGAAGCAAGATCTATATTATAACAAGAAGGCTGAATTTGAGTTTTGCAGCCAACTATATTTCCAAGTTTATGATAGCGCGATGAATATTGGACAATAACCAAGAGAGTTTTCACTATCTAGGTATGTATATGTACAGGAACTTTGAAGTATGGCATCTTCTGTTGTAGAATCGACGATTTATAGTTGACAGTTTGCACAAAGTCATATTAGGAAGGTTCAATGGATCATAAGAAATATCCTATAGGTTATGCTTTTACACTTAGTACATGTATTATATCTTGGTTGAGTAAAAAGTACCATGCAGGAGCACTCTCATCTCTGTTTCTGGGTTAAGTAAAATGTACCATGCAATAGCACTCTCATCCTTTGAAGCAGAGTATAGTGTAACATTAATTAGATTTTGTAAGGTAGATAATACACATGCATTGTTGTAATTAATTGGTGTACTAGTGAGGGACCATAAACAATCTCGAAAATTTCTTTCACGGTTTTTAAAAATAAAATTAAAAAATTGTTATAACTGACTAACTAACATTATCTACTGAGCCTTAGTTAATATTAGACTCTTTTGTAGTACTATTATTACTTGTCAGACCTCGGTTAATGTTATGACTCCAAAGATTTATTTGAGTGTTGTAGTAATCCAACAATTAATAATGAGATTATTAAAAAAGGACAAACACTTTATTTGGAAAAAGTTGTGCTGTTTATTCTATAAATCTATATTTTTTTATTGGATTTATCTATTTTGAATTATTCAATGTATGAGCAGAACATCAAAAATGCATTTTCATTTCTGAGTGTTGTAGTACTATTATTACTTGTTAGAACTTGGTTAATGTCATGACTCCAAAAGAACCCAACAGTTGATAATGAGATTATTAAAAAAGGACAAACACTATATTTTCAAAAAGTTGTGCTGTTTATTCTATAAATCTATATTTTATTGGATTTATCTATTAATGAGATTATTAAAAAAGGATAAACACTATATTTGCAAAAGGTTGTGCTGTTTATTCTATAAATCTATATTATATTGGATTATCTATCTAGGATTATTCAATGTATGAACAGAACATAAAAAATGCATTTTTCTATTGGATGAATAATACATGGATTTGCAATTTTGTTTAATGTATTTCCCTTTTCTATTGGAATAGTATTACATGGATTTGCCCATTTACAAAGTTTATAGTTCCTAAACGCCATCACAGCTTCTGCTCCTTATTACACTGCTGAAAAGGATAAGTTTGGGATGGATGGATGTATGCTTACAACTCTAGCATTGAATTTGAATGAAAGATTCTAGGTACTTGAAGATGGCAAAACAAGGTGTTCAAAACCATCCACTAACTTTGCCGATTTGATAATGTCTCCTGTTTTTAGTTGTGGAAGTATCTCCTTACCCCCTGTTGTGTATCTGTTCCCATATAAGATAAAAATGGAACGAGTGAAAATTATGAAATTGTCTTTGAAAATGCATCAAATACAATGTACACGCAAGACATATGAAAATGACAAGTCATCCAGCCAATTTTTTTTGTCTTGGTCTAGCATGCTCCCATGCAAAAGAATCAAGATTCAAAAATTGATTTTGCAAACTTGTAAAATTTTGGGAGCACAAATAGTTGTTTATATCTGCAGTCAATGTCAAGTGTTCAGAAATAACTGAGGATTTATGTTTGTCATCCAAATGAAAATTGGTAGAAAGCTTACCCAAAAACAGAAAATTGCCCCTCATCAAATGAAAGTCCCCCTAGACCAGCCTGAAGAAGCCACAAATATATATAGCATGGTGATTATATTGAATTTGTGAAATCTTAAAATTTGCATAAAAATGTTCAAGTCTAAACAAAGGAGACAAGAGAAGAAGGAACGACTTTACATTCAAAAGAGAACGCTCAATCTTTGAGAAATCTATTAAGAATTTTGGACAATACAATGGATTAAAAGAGGTAACCATGCAAACAGAAGGATTTGATCTTCATAAGGTCGAATGCTGAAAGTTTTAACCACTGTGAAAGTTGCTCAGAAATAATATTTACGAACCCGGAAAATCGACTCCAATGCCAAAATCCTAGTTTTTATAAGGATAAAAAATAAACACTTTTAAACATCAAACATGGTACTCAACTTGAAACCCGAGACAATTTATTTGTTTCTTAAAAATTGATGACATATATCTACTCTGGTGCTTCCAAGAGTTGACGGGGAGAGAATTGGAGAACATGTTGAGTAATAATGGGCGTTATACGAGAATTTAATGTTGTACAGGTGAGCTATCTTAGAGCAAATGGCTAATGATTTTCTTTCATATTCTGTAATTCCATAATCTGCCTTAGAATATCCATTAAAAATATCCATCTAGTAGGACAAATCATTCCTTCTATGGAATCTGTAGAACAACTTCCAACTTCTGGAAATGGCCTTGGAGGCCGAGCAGGAGTTTTAATTTTCACTTAGCAATCTAGGTCGTTTGACTTCATATTAGTTGGTTATGTTCCATATTTATTTTTATAATGCTTTTTAAAGTTTTGAAAAAATATAGTACTCAAGTGAATATTTTGAATCTTTTTTTTGGAAATGGTATAAATCCATTTTTTCATTGATGGAGGGCTGTCCATTGGAGGTAATTCACAGGGTTTTAGGCCTCAAATGTTATTATTTTTATTTTTTGGGTTAACTATTCACATCATTTGTATTAGCTTAAAAAGAAATATACAAGCACTATGCTGCTGCCCTGCTATTTGGGAAATCAAATCAGTAGCAGAAAGTCAGTTTGTCAAGTTTATCAGTCTTTAAAAACCAATATGTCTCAAAACCATAGATCATACAATAACAAAAATTATGAGTAACTTGATATAAACTTGCCTATCCTACTGATAACTGAAAGGGAGGTGGGGTAAGACCACCCAAGCCTCTAGAACCAGAGAAAAGATAATCTAGACTAAGAACCATGAGCAAATTAAACAAGAGGAGGATGGTCTTTTGCTACAGGAACCTGTGGCTGTGGATAATTCAAGTTGGTGAAGTCCAGACCATCTACCTTTTCTGCCAGCAGATTGAGCTTGTGATCCACGAGCTTCACCTGGAGTTGCACATCATCCAACTGGAGGAGGATTTCTTGATGAGCTTCATTCCTTTCCACCGGAACTTTTCCCATTAACGTTTTTAAGTGCCAATAGAGATCAATGGTTTTGAAGTATTGGGAATCTTGTTCCTGCATAGAGCCAAGATCAGGTACCCAGGACTGAGTGGTGTCTATTACCTCCTCATTAGAAATGAAATGTCTGAGAACCCGAACTTCTTCTTCAACAAGGTCGATTTCAGCTTGAATTTCTGGAGGGGTGTGAGCATGGTAGTCGTCAGCCAAGTTTTCCGCCACAGAGATAGCCTGGGAGCCCGAAGCTCTGTGTCAATCACCTGGCTATTACCTCCTCATTAGAAATGAAATGTCTGAGAACCCGAACTTCTTCTTCAACAAGGTCGATTTCAGCTTGAATTTCTGGAGGGGTGTGAGCATGGTAGTCGTCAGCCAAGTTTTCCGCCACAGAGATAGCCTGGGAGCCTGAAGCTCTGTGTCAATCACCTTGAGAGCCCCCACAAGCCATGGAAGCCAATGGAGAGGGAGGGGGATCAAGGAAACGAAGCAAGGCAGAGGCGAAGGGTTTTGAAGAGGTAGAAATCCGGGAAATGCACAGAGGGACCAAAGTAGAGCGGGTGAGCAACAGGGGAAGGTCGAGGAGGAGGGAAAAATAGTCCATCAAAACGCTCAGGAGCAAGACAAAACATGAGAGTTCCCCCGATCATAACCGTAGGTGCCATTACTGGCAATAAACTAAACCAGAGTACAAGGAACCAGGGGAGGATGGATGAGGGGGTCAAGATGCAGAGAAAGGAGGCCGGCGAGCAGGAGCACGAAAGAGACTGATGGTGCATGAGAGTTAATAAGGGAGGGGAGGACCAGGTGTCCGTTGAATGAGCATAGGGACAGATAGCGGCGTGCCTCGGGGAGCAACCCTTTTGTTGGATCGCGTCCCAAGCACCCGAACCGGGATCAAATGTTATTATTTTTTAAAAGAGAATAATATTACAATTGCAAATGTAGTCACGTTAGCTGCAGTGTTCAATGCCTCAGTGTTGATGACTTAATGCAGGGATCATAAAATTAAAACAAAATTGGGAATGCAGCCATACTTATTGACACTACTGTGTTGAAGAGCTAATACTGGTGTGAAAGGATAGCATGTATGTAAGGCAATGCATACTAAGCAATGGAAGCCGTTGGATTTGCACAAAACTATGAATTGATGTTACTCATTTTAAGGGGAGTACTGGTTCATGTGGAAGCATTAATCTGGTTTGGTAAAGACATTATCAATAATAGATTTTATATATAAATCTTGGGAGATCCCTTGACTAAGCCAAAGTTGCAGCCCCACCATGGCCCCTATCAGTCTAGGTTAAAAATACAAAATTATGAATTGATGTTCCCTTTTCAAAACGAGAATATTAACTCAGGTAAGTACTGATAGGATAAAAACATTATCAATGAGATCAATAAATAAATCTCATGTGATTTTTACCATGATTAAAGTCCCAATAACTTCTATATGCCGATCATTCCTCTCACAAACTTTGGGGAAATNGAGAATATTAACTCAGGTAAGTACTGATAGGATAAAAACATTATCAATGAGATCAATAAATAAATCTCATGTGATTTTTACCATGATTAAAGTCCCAATAACTTCTATATGCCGATCATTCCTCTCACAAACTTTGGGGAAATTTCTGCAACTTACTCGTAACTACCTTTTGCATGTGTATTGTCCCTGTCGTCACGGGCACTTCCTTCTTTCTGCTTCCTACTCTACTTTGTCACACTTACTTGCCATTGGCAACCTTCAGAGTTCTGAGCATACGAGGTTGTTTGGTCTGCACCAACGACTTCTTTCTTAAGCTCGTATTTGTGGATATTTTTGGTTATTTTATGGTGTAGGTGTGTTGTCAACCATGATTTATGTGATTTGATTTTCTTTAAGTTACCAGTAACGTGACCTTTAAGAGACATTATTCATGGCAACTAGTTATTTATAAAAAAATCCTCTAAACTCTATTTTTGGTACAGGTTTCTCGTTTATTGGTGAGTAATGCATTTGTTGAGAAACCTCTTCCGTTTTCAGTGAAACCAGAGAAACCATTTTCGTTATTGACTCCATTTTCAACAACCTTTTCTTAGAGAAACTGTTTTCCTTATTGACTCCATTTTTAACAAAAAAAACATACAAGTTTTTTCTAAAAAAAAAACTAAGAAGAA
>SNQJ01S0108896.1:0-15535 GCA_010110895.2 Picea sitchensis
TTCATGGAATAAGGCATCACAAAACCACTCTTCAACAAGACATTATCATAAACCAACAACCACTACAAATCGAAGAAGCTACAACAAAATTACATGGAATCAAAGGAAAGAAAATTATGCAACAACTAGACACCAAGGATTAACACCGAAAATAATTGATTTTGATTTGATAGATCATCATCAATGGAATGAATAAATAAAGAACATAAGAAAATCATATTACCTGGTTTCATCACATGTGAATCCTTTAAATGCAAATCTTTGAGGAAAAGGATTTTTGAAGGAGGGTACTATGTTATAACCCAAGGGGAGCATATATAGGGCTATATGTATATGATATGACCCCAGGGGGGGCATATATGAACTCAAATGTACATGTAATGTGTAAATATATATGTAATAGGGTCGACCTAGTAGTAAATGGGCCTCATGTGCAAGTGTGAATAGGTATATAGAGAGATCATGTATTAATTATTGGGACATTAGAATTGTGAAGTATAAATGCATTTTGGTTATGTGGAGGAGGTTTTCCTATTGTTTAAGGAGTTATTGTGTAACTTATCTCTCTTATCTATATTGAAGTTGTGTTCCACACTCACATTATGTACATGGTATGTACTTGTGTTCTATTATGATATTTTAAGCATTTAGTTCATTACATTTTTGTACCTTGAGATTCATAACAAATAAAATACATTCTGATAGAAAATTTAACGAAATTAAAATTATTTTTAAAAATATGTTAAAAAAAAATTATGTTGTTTATTTCATCATTTTTCTATTCTTATTTAAATTATATAATAATTTCTCATGCAAAACTTGTGTAGTTTCTTCTTTTCCTTTAAAAAAAAGTTAAAAAGAAAAAATGATAACTTTTATTTATAAATATAAATTATATTGTTAAAAAAATATTTTTAAGAAAATATATATTCCAAAGAAAAAAATCTAGAAATAAAGATCACTTTAACCATCAAGTTTAAATAGTCCCCTAGGACCTTTGAATATTACAAAGTATTGTAATAATAATAACATATAGCTATTACAACCAATAAGGAAAAATAATAAAAATATTATGTCATGGAACGTATGTGCCATATCAAAAGAAAAAACATGAAAAAAAAACTATTACAAACAATTGTCTCACGAGGAACCAAATTTGGATAAAGAAAGATTAAAGTGATGAGGCAATATTTCTAATTTTTTTCCAAGAAAAAATTAACTCAAATTTATATAGAGTATAAATTCGTTTACAATAGCAGAAGAGAGTTTTGTAGTAAGCAACGTGTAAAAAACTACTTTAAGTATATCCATTAAGGAATAGACAGTTCCGGTAATAAACACCAGTATTTGAAAATTTGTACAAACAATGTAGTGCAGCTTGCTAAAGAAGGAGGCATGAAAATCTGTGCATGTAGCTAGTGGAGTGAAATCATTCCACAAGGACCTCGCCTCAACTTACATTTCAAAAATGTTGAGGATCGAAAGAGGGCTTTCTTCTCCATTGTCCCAGTGGTAAACTGTAAGCCTTCCTTCGATTTCATTTAGCGCCCTCTTTGAGAGTAAGTCGACCTCTTTGTTATGGACCCTATATATGTGTTGGAAACTAAAGTATTTAAAGTTTTTTGCCAAATCCTTCATTTTTTGTTTCCAACAATCAATGTTCACCGCTTGCAGATTACCAATTTGATTAATCCAGTCAATAATAAATTTCGAATCCCCAAGGATTTGTAGTGTGTTGATCGACCAGATAGTTGCCAGCGTGAGAGTCACCCATAAACCCATGAGTTCATCTTTTGTATTTGAACTCGCTCCACAGTTAATGAACCACTTGGTAATCCTTGACGGATGGGTCTTGAAAGTACCGCCTACTCCACAACATAATCCATTTGACTCTGCTACCCCATCAAAACAAGCTAAGGTGTAGCCCTCGGCCTGTGAAATCTCACAAACTTTGTTTGGGAAGACTTTTTGAGTGACCGACTGCCAGGAGAAAGAATCCAAAATCCCGTCAACAACAAAAAAAAGTGAGGGGGAGTGATCTTCAAAGATTACCTTGTTTCTCTCAATCCATATATGCCAACAAGTGAGGGAACCCAAATTGACAGGGACAGATTTTTCAAAAGACCAAACAGTGAAGCAGTCTGAGACTATGGAACCATTCCACTGTAGATTTAGATAAAAAAAAGTTTATCAGTTGCTGCCAAACAGCCTTTGTGAAATTACAATGGATTAAAAGATGATGAATGTCTTCTGAGGAGAAATTGCAGAGTTTACACACCCCCGGGCCTTCCCAGCGTTTCTTCTGGAGCACCTCCCAAGTGAGTACTTTTCTTTTTGCTGAGAGCCAAATGAAAAGTTGTATTTTGAGTGGAACAGGGCACTTCCACAAGTTTTGAATACAAAGGCTGTCACACGAGTAGTCCATCAGTTGGAGAAGAGCTAAGTAAATGTTTTTAACGGAAATGATCCCCGAAGCATTACTTCCACTACCTAGAACCCATTTTCAATATGTTGTCCTTATTAGTCCCTAGCAGGGACTATAGTAATCTATTCAAATCTTTTTTATTAAACTTTCACGCAAATTAAAAAGTTTATGTTGTTTTAACCAAAGTTTTTTTAAACTTATACAAATTTCATGCTCATATATGATTTTTAAGCTAATGTTTGAAGTTGGAAATCTTATTTGGCCTCAGATCTAGGCAAACTACAATTTTTATGAAATAAACTTTGGCAAACTGATAATATATTTACACTATTTACAATGAATAAAGGTGAGGTTGATTAATGCTACATTTAGACGTTAGCATTAATTCACCTAACAATGAATGTTTGTCATTACCATATGATTATTACATATTATAACATGTCTTTCAATAGCCGCCATTTGTTGCCTGTCCACAACGACAGAGATGGAGTCCATGCATAATTTGTGTCATTAGCATATGGATTTTTAAGCTTGAAGGAGAGCTGGAAGTGTATCGAGACCGTGCCTAAGAGAGACTGGTACAGGAAGAGATGTCGCGGGCTTCTTCCACGGATTCTAGTTGTTCTTCTTCCTTTAATGGTATTTTCAAGAGCCTAGATCATCACACTGTAGTAAAAGAGCCCAGATCATCACGCACGTACAAGACTTGAGCACTACCTACACGTACAAGATTTGAGCGCTACCTGCACGTACAAAATTTGAGCGCTATGTTTACAAGAATTTCTACCAGAAGAAGATGATCAAACACCTCTTGGAACTCTACCATTTACAAACGTACTGCACTTGAAGAGACTTGGGCATAATAGTCCATAGTATGAGAACAAAAGACAATGAAGATCAATTGAAGGATTCTTAAAGGTAAATGGTGACCTTTTTATGCTTTCTACATCCAAAAATTTTCATTTTATCACTGTAAACAATTTTCATTTTCATTTTTGTATTGTTGTCTTGTGCAAAAGAAACAGCAAAAAAAATAAAAATCCGAGGTTACCTGATAATTTCCAGGCTGGAAGGAAGCGAGGTCCCAGTCCAGGTGCAGTATGTGTTACTGTGGTGGGCTATATGAACATCAATGATTCGGACAGAAATAATAGTTGGAATTAGATGGTTGTTACTATGGTAGAGTATGCGATCTCTTCCAGTCGATGACAGAAACCTCGATTGCTTGTTTCACCCCCAGGTCATTCCAGTGTTCCGTAGCGGCAAGTTGGGGTATGTCATTTCTCTTTGGTATGGATTGAACGGGGTTTGTATTGAACCGTTTTCCTGGTCTAGCACTGCCCACCCCTGCTTTTTTACAGATTCAGTTGAGCAGTCTAATCGAGCCTGGTATCCAAGATGAGCAAGGCATAAGCCCAGCCTATAAGTTAATCCAGGAAGTGCGCCCTCCCATACTGGGCACCCATTTTATGAGGTATGGGGGCTTTGAAGGAACCTTTGTTTCATTGGCTATTCGAAAAGCTAAAGTCCCTATACAATTTGTTTTGCTGCAGTAAACCGTTCAGCTAAAGACCAGTGCAACTCACCCCTTTTTAGCTCATCCAAATGCATGTTGCAGAGAGGAAGCCTTTTGCTTGCCATAATCTTTCGTACAACAGAGAACCCACCAACATATTTCATTACCCTTTTTATTCAGGCGACTCCCAAGATGTTCAAATAGTCTCGCATAGATGCACACGTCATTCTCGATGCACCCTGTAATGGAACAAGGGCATAGTAGAGTGTTTGCCCTAAGTTTTCTTTGGTGCTTTCACTATAGTGCCAAGTATGGAACTTACTGCTTGGACTAAGCTTGTCTCTTAAGGCTCATTGACATGGAACTAAAGCAATACCAAGGGCAAGAGCTACGAGAAAACTGCTTGCTTGAGTTAGCTTGGTGGTTGGATCAGACTGCTTTCTTTTGTGTTACCGCTACTTAATCGTTACCCTTGCTATTGTCATGCTTACACTGGACAGAAGCTTCGATTTCATTCCTTACTTTAGAAATTCTTATTGGTACCATTATAAACTTCTGGGTATCACTATTACCTATCCCTCCAAGGAGCCAATACCATTCAAGAATTAGAACCCACGACTGCGACTCTATTTGCAGATTGAATCTACCTATGCACTGAAACTAGTGTGAATGGAACAAACATCCTCTGCATTACATAAAACCTGTGTCAATCGATTTATAAGTTCCCAAGCAGGTATTCTTGAGGCACGTATTCTTTTGGAGGCAGTATTCATATACACGTTTCAGTTTGTATTTGTCAAGCTTGAGACATGTGTTCATTTGGAGGCTCATTTTCTCGACCTAAATATAAGTTACATCCTATTTTCACATCGAACTCTTGCGTTCCTCATTTTGACCCAAATACTTACTTTTCCATTCTCTAATTTCGCTCAGATACAACTTTCTGTTCGAATTCCATGGTCTCCACCTAAAATTAACATTGTCGTTTTCTTATTTTTGCTTGTGTCAATTCCATTTTCTCGACCTAAATATAACTTTGTGTCAAGTCAGTTATCTATTTTTCACTAAAATTGAAAAATAAAATACAAGTTTGTGTGCGAATTTCGTTTTCTCTACCTAATATAACTTTGTTGGTCATCCTAACTAATTTACTTATTCTAGTCTGGCATATCTAACCCAATACTTATATGGGAATACCATTTTCTAGACTTTATATAACTTTGTTTGTTATATAAACTCTTCGGTCAATTATGCATTCATTGAAACTCTACTTGCCTAGTAGTGGAGACCAACCAGTTGATTATTGTCTTATTGCTTTTAAATTTGGTTATATATAAAAAGTGAGCAACTAGGTTTATCCCTATTTCAGGTGATCATCTTAGTTCAGGTAGCAGTGCCATTTCAATTCAAGTAGCAGTAGTTAGCGTTTAAAGAAATAAACTTTTCAGAATTGCAAACCTGATGGAGTCGTTTAAAATATTACATTGTTGCTTGAGTTTTCTTGTTTCCTTTTGCCAATGAAATGATGCATATTAGACTTGAATATTTCAGTTTTATCACATATTGCATGCCACAAACGAGAATAAATATAAATCAAATATTATCAGGAAGAAAAATACTGAGATTGAGATTAAGATGTATTTGGAAATAAATTAATTTCTTCTTAAGATAACTTACATTACATTCTGTAATATCTCTCATCGACTGCATGTTCTCTTCATTGGTTTTGATGTACTTCTCAATTGTTGCATTAACACTTCACAATAACAAATAAACAATTCATACACTCACCATTCATACTTTTACCTTCACTTCTAAACTTATTTTCATACAAAAACATAAACTAAAATATTAATTTACAATTCAGACACTCACCATTAATACTTTTACCTTAACTTCTAAACTTATTTTCATACAAAAACATAAACTAAAATATTAATTTCAAACTGAAGCAATGTATGTGTCTTACAAAAAACGAAAAACACAGAACTCGGTGAATTTGCAGTACATATTACCTTACCAGGTGAGCGAAGAACGCATATATAGAGTCTTTATAGAAAACTTTGACAATATGCTTAAATAAGCGTTCCATATATTCATATGGAATGAATATATGGAAATTATCTTATCCTTACGCTTTCTCTATGCTTAATATAATATTTTTAAATCTTTTTATATGTGTCCTCTACGTTTAATTTAACATCCCGACAGAAGATCTAAAATATGACATATAAAATACGTTTATTTTTTATACTTCTCTGCGTTCAATATATGGTGACTTAAGGTCTACAATATGACACAAAATCTTTTTATTTTGTGAGATGATGGATTTATTGTTATAAAGTCTCTGACTTTTTTTCCCTTCATTTACACAACACCCAATTATGGAATAAGAAATCATGCAGAGAAAATAAGGAATCAAGTCAAGTCTACTCGATGATCAGCTCAATACTTCTTATACTACAATTTATACTTTGAACTTATCCTTCAGCCTTGAGCGTCTATGTAACGTTATATATTTAATAAAAGATGAAACAAACCATGGAAATTTTGATATTTTGAGAAATATAATTTGGTGTGTCTGGTAGTCTATTTGATAGTCATGTGGAATTAGATGTATACGATTCACTCTCCAAGCCTTTATAGTGATGAACATGCATTATGAGATTCTACACACAGAACTTTTGTCAATAATTCATTCATTGCCTATCTAAAAGCCAACTATTTACTCCTCTCATTAGAAAGTTTATGACCTCTGAAGCCTAACCTTTTGATAACATTTTGATGTCAATACTATTGACAGGGACTTGTTGCTCAACAACTCCCCTGGTTTTAATAATTTATCAATTTCTTCATTTAACTCCCAATATGTATGGCAAAATGAAATAATAAAGAATTTACGTTAATAGTTTTTTGGGATTTGACTATCTAGGAATTTTAGTCTATTTGATGATAGGCTTATACTTAATATACAATGTTATTTGCATATACAATGTTATTTGCATAGTCTTAAAATTCTCAACAATTTTGTGCAATTTAGAGTTGAAAACAGTATTAGGAAAATTAAGGATGAGTTCATAGACTATTTTGGTGTTTGGATTTGCTTTAATGGAGAAACTCAAGGGGATGAATAGGTCCATGGGGCAAGGGGTATTGTGCATCTGTTAAACATTCATTGGTTAAAGTTCAAATCTAGCATGATAAGGGTGTCTAAAAACTTTGTAGAGCTTACGTCTCTAAACCCTAAACCTTGCTATGATGCTAGCATTTGAAAAAGGTTCTCATTGGATTCAAGTGTTTGGGGATTCACAAGTGGTGATGAAGTGGATGGAGGGTATTTTTTCTTATGAAAAATTCATTTTGTGTTCTATATTTGTTGACACATTAGCTATAAAATCAACTTTCTTCTGCATATATTTCCATCATATCTATCTAGAAAGGAATGATTAAAATGATGGAATATCAAAAGAATATTTTCTTTTGGATTCTAGTAGCTAGCATATTTGGGAGGAGGTGGGTGAGTACATATGTGAATATTGTAATCTTTCTTTCTATTAATTATGATTTTTTTGGGAATATAGATGAGATCCTATAATGTTTTTTATAAACTCTCTAGAGTGAAATTTGATGAAGAATACTATTTATTTGGAATGAATTATCTTCCAATGATCTTATATAATATCTAACTTGTGAAAATTCCTCTTTCTTAAGAGGGTGCAAGTGTCATTTGACTTTGGAGATGTTTATGTATGGATTGTTAAGTCTAGGATTTGAAGTATGTATTTATGTTTTTGAGAGACCATCTTTTTTCTCTCATATATATGATGAAACCTATGATGAAATTCTAATCAACATATACATAAAGTAATTTCTTTTTTATTAATGAGATTACAATTTATTTATTTTTATTTTTTTGTTTTCTAAAAGAAAAATAAAAAAGAATAAATTTGATATCAACTTTAAATGACCTCTTATGAGTGTGGGATAAATATCATGGACCTATAGCCTTCCCAACATTTAACTAATAACTAGTAAATAATCACCAAAGATTTGAACTTGCGTTACATTTTTATCACTAGTAGCCATGAGCAATAATTTTAGGGCCATAAATTATGTATAATCATTTGAACCTAACCCAAACCCACCTTCAAATATAGCATGTGTGTTTCAAAAAAAAGAAAAGGATCCCATCGTCACTATTAGAAACCTTTGAACCCTACAAGGAAACATTAGAATAGCCCCAATATTTTGTCTTATCAAAAGATATTTACTCCAAGGCCCTCTAATTAGTTTGAGAAATGGGCACCCTAATAAAATAATCATACCCTTAACTTGTGTAAGAATATGAAAGGTAGGAATAAAACTTTCTTAAAATATTTGTGAATTCCTTGCAAAACATATACCTTAGATGATCGGGCATGGTAATGCCCTTAGTTATTTTAGTTCCCTTTTAATGAAATACAACCTAAATAATTCCTATATGGTTTTCTCCTTTCAAAAATTTGGGGCTCCCATAATCTGCTTGGCCTCCTCCCACACTTGAATAAAAAATGGAAATTTAATAAACAAATGTGCACTAGTCTCATCCTTCATTTTACATAATAAATATATTTTACATAATAAATATATTCTCGATCCTGATCTATTGTGTCTACAAAGGGAATTTTGAGTCAGTTCATTGTTCTTTATAACTAACCCAAGGAAAATTCTAGTTTTCTTTGGTGCATTGATCTTCCATAATCCCCTCCCAACCAAACTAGATCATGATGATGCACCTCAAACATTTATTTGTATCCAATATGCACATGATATTCTCCTCTTTTTTCTTTTTATGTTTTCCTAAGCTATTGTACTAGATTCATCTTTAATCCTAATATGACTCTTTTTTAAATCCACAAAAGATTACCACAAAACTGCATTTTCCCCTTTTAAACCTATAGGATACATTGATTTCCAACCTGATGCCAAATATTTGTATTAAGGGAAGCTTCCACTTAATTGAGATAAAAAAATATTTTTATTAGAGGATATCAACCAATATAGGAGGATTATAATTACTTCACCACATCCCAATAATAAATGTGTTCCAACTCTAATATGGCTACTGGAACACACCTTCCAAGACAAATGTTCCTATAAAATAGGAAAATCCAAGACTAGTGCCTTAAACTAAACTGCCAACCTTTGGGTTTGATGTTAAGCTTCTGACAGGCTTTAAGGGGCATGACATTAGATGAATCTCCTTAGTCCACCATGAAATTATGAACATTCCTATTAAAGACTTCAAAAGTGATGAGAAAATTAGGAGGGGTGATGATCCTAGATATTTGACTCGTTAAGGATGCATTAGTTGTGACCTGACTTTTAGATGGAGTGTTGTTGTCAGGTGAAGTTGCCTTGGTGATTCCCTTTTTGGTTCCAAAGTTTGCTTCCTTAGTGCCAGGAGAAGTTTTACCTTGCAATGTTCTGATAAAATTCTCTTGGATTTGTGGAATATTCATAGTTCAAACAAAGAAATGTTGTCTTTTGTTTTCTTTAGATCTTCTAGAAAGTCATATTCAAATATCTCCAAGGGTGTGGGTGAAATATTTGGTTTCGTTGTTTGATCTATTGTTTTGGGATTGGAAGGAGTATTCATGGATGAATTAGGAATATAATTGGTCGAAGGAGAAGATCATTTGGGAATAGATGCAGTGGTAGAAATAGGATTAGTGGTACTGGAGTTGTCATTGGGAATATTCTTACTGGCACTTCTAGTGGTTAGGACATTTTGTGAGATGTGCACTTCTTTAACTTCTTCTTCATATTCTCCAAAAGATATTTCTCAAAATGATTTTGACTGTTGTTCTATCGGCTCGTTAGATTCATGGGGTTGTTCTTGTTGTTCATGACCTCCTTCTCTCTCATTAGTGGTTTCATTCATATTCTTTGTTTCCCATGTTTGAAGGGAATGGACAATATCCTTCATATTGATGTCTTTCATCTGAGAGGGGGTGGTTTTGTTGGTTGGGGGAGTGTTGTTATATTTCTTTGGGGAAAATTTAAAGAATTTTTTCTGGTTAAAAGATCCCTCTCCACTACCCCTTTTCAGGTCAACCAAGTCATTGGATATATTTTTAATGATTCTCTGAAGAGATTCCATATCCATAGAATCAGAAGGCTTATTATCTTCACCGTTCTTAGACATAGATATTTTAACTTTTCCCTTATCCTTAGATGGTTCTAAGCTGGAACTACCTTTTAAACTTAACAATTTTTTTTCAAAATTAAGGGATTCTTCTAGAGTGTCCTTTTCATAATTTTGTACGTACATGGCCATGGACATGGGTAAAACAGAGGTGTAAAACTCAATAGTGACGTCTTCAGCAGGTTTTGAGGCCCATGGGATTCGTTTTAACAAAGTAAGGAATCATTGATTGTAATCAGTAATTAATTATTTCGAATACATCTTGACTCTTGAGAGTTCAAGAACCCGGGTGGCTAGTGTTTTTTTTTCCCCCAAATTTTTGAAGGAAAGAATTTTCAAAAGTTCTCTAGTTCGGAATGGAGGATTCTTCTATAGATATATACCACGTTGACACTTTTTCTTCAAAGGTAACGGGAAAAAATAACAGATGACATCTTCATGAAGAATTCTTTGTAACCTAATAGCCAACAAGAATTTCTTTACATGGTTTTCGGTTGAATCCTTTTTGTCAAAATCAAAGTTAGGTAGGAATTTCTCAAGGTGTCTAGGCATGTCATGTTGAATTCCTGATGCAGCGACCGCATCAAAAAACAACCTGGGCTGGTAGGGGGGAGGATTTTGGTTCATGTTTTCCCCAGCCATGTTTAGGGGCTGATATACAACGATCTGATAGGGTTTATCTTCAGGTTCACTCTAATATCTGTCTCTTTCTTCATAATTATCCTCTGACTCATCTCTAGGAGTGTGAGGGGGTGACTTGGGAGGTGAAGGTGTTCTACATCTTGCCCCACCGGCGAGTATATGATACTCAAGATTAAATTCTAAAACCTTAGGGAAATCAGAAATATCGTCAAGGACGTGATATATAGGGGTCCCAACCGAATTGTTTTCATGATAGGAGTATGGGTCAACAAAAAAGGGATCAGTATGTCAAAGGTATTCTTTATTTCCAGGCAGAGGGAAATCCATGGGAAGTTATCCGATATGTCTTCTAGATTGTCTAGTCAGTGTGCAATTGGTTCATTCATTCAAGCGCATGGCTAAGGCTTCGATCTCTGAGATAGTTAGGACACGAGGGTTGAGGGGAAGATAAATATGTTTAGGGGTGAATGGGAATGTGGTGAGTCTTGACCTGAGCTGGAGTGTTCACTGTATACTCTGAAGGGAAGGCATAATTTTCAAGGTGAAATTGATGGGAATCAGTTGTCGAAGAAAAGATTACTTGCGAGGAAGAACGAGAAGGATTTAAATTTCTATTTGTAGCCATTCATTTATGTGGCCCTCCTTCTAGAGCCATTTCTATTGATGGGCCGAAATGAACCATTCAATCAGATGAGGGAAAACGCTCGATGGAAGGTCCCAATTAGACCCACTCTTGTTTGGAGTAGTTCTTCTGACCATATTTTATCCTAGTTACCAACTAACTAGAGTGCTAACTAAAATACTAACTAAATATGAATATGAGAACCAAAGGTTCTTAGGTGAATTAAAAGTAAAATGAAGAGAAATAAACACAACTAACTAAAATTAAACTAAGAGTTATGATTACTATTCTAAGATGAAGTTCCTAAAACACTATTACATTAACCTACCATGATTAGGATCAAACTAGCAAAGTAAATGAATACAGTGAATAATGCATATTACTTGCATAGAATAAATTCATGACACAAGTGATACATAAGTTTAATAGCATAAACAATCAGAATCAACAAATTGATTAATTTAACGACATTATACTATCGTTGTACTCATCCTGAAAACCATGATAACTACAAACTGTAAACATTAATTCAGAAGTAATTCATCAACTAACGTTCACAGAGTACAATGAGAAAGATGCGTGAATAGAATAATCACATTCATACACATCAATACCATAATTTCCAACTTCAAAATGTCTCTCAGATTTAAATTAACTTGTAGTAAAAGTATTATCCTACTACATTCAAAAACCAAAATCCCCTTCAAATGGGAAGCGCTCCATTTTTATAGTGAGGGGAAAGTGTTTACAATCATTCTTCTTGTCCATCATGAAATTAGGGTCGTTTCAAAAAAATGGACTCTTTGTATTCAAAATTTTATTTTAACAGCCGAAGAAAATAACATCTCGAAGGAACTGTGGAATTATGTAATAATGACTTGGATCGTTCCTATAGTTGGTATTGGTATTATTTCCAAATGGAATGGTCATTTAAAATTCTCTCGAGTTTGCTTGATTTCAATATCTCTAAACTGATTCTTCATTGTAGACTTTTGCAAAAACTTCTTGATATAACCATTTTGATGTGGCCTTTACAAAAGATTGGATTTTGTGGGTGAGATGGATAGGAACCAATAGGTGTTCTTCAATTTCTGTTTCTTCAAATAACATCAAATCCTGAATGCTCACCTGGCTCTCTTTCTTTAGATATTCCACCTCAACCATCCTAATGTTGATAGAAGTTGTTTCGTCAATAAACTGTAATGGTTGTAACCCTGCCTCTGCAATGAGATCATTTGCATCTTCCCACAGTTGTGTGCATGTGTCAGCAACTACTCCTTGGGTGGAGAGGGAACTCATGAAGAGTGGTTTGTTGGTGTCAAAGAGCATTCGGTACCTGAGTCTTTTCCTCTTTGAATATGCCGGTAGGGAGGTAGGCGGAGGTTGGTGTATGTCCTACCAACTAACCATCTCCTCAAAAGCCTCGTGTTAGTAACAATTGTGGTATCGGGATTTCAAAGGGTAAGAAAGCCGAGACCTTTCGAGTCTCGAAAGACCGAGGGGATCCTAGCCATTGAACTTGGTGGGACACGTGTCAGACATCAGAAGGAGAGTCGGGATATCTGTTCATCGGAGGATCGAAGTTTCTGGAAACAGAGAGTTTTGACATGAGTGAATCGTGATGCGTGATTTCCCGACTGAATCAGAGTCATCAGTCAGCTGAGGCACGTGGCGAGAGATCCTGTAGAGTCGGGGATCGGGGAACTGAAAGTCCCATGCACATGACAGTGGGAAAAGCGATATCCTGGCAATCACCAAATTAGCATGTGGGACCGCAAGAGAAAGTGGATTACAGGTGGCAGGATGTCGCTATGTGTGCTCGTGTCCTCATGAATGCCGAAACTCCGATGGAGGGTTTAAGCTACGATCACACAGAGACTGGTCACATGGATCTTGTTCTAGCCGATAGGGTTTAGCTCCCAGGAGGAGGAGCTCATCGCATATCGGGATATCGGGGATCCCAGAGGTAAGGAACTCACGCACCTCAAATTCACGAATCCCGAATCCCCGAAAACCCGACGCCTCATCACACACCTCCTCACCGCCACGTCCATCCCCGTGTCATGCCAATTCATATTCTCTTCCCGGCCCCTGTGTCTTGTCCACCCGGCTCGTGCACTTCAAAGCTCGTGAATCCTGCCACATACATTTTCCCTATCATTTTCCCTCTGCCCATACATCCACGTGGCCTCTCCTCATCCCATATCTGCATCGAGCGTGTCCAACTACCCCTGCCTGGTCACCATCCATCCATCACTTTGTGTCAAGTCTCCCAGTCATCATGAGGGCCTCCATGTCCTGTTGATACAGAGTCAACCAGTTCATTCCCGATCTCAGTGAAGCAGTTATTGCAGTAGTTAATGGTGGTTGAACATCATTTCCTCCATAAATGGAAAGCCCAGAAATGACTGCAAGTTTGTCAATTCATTTACAGTTCCTTTGGAAAGCGATTGTGTCTGACTGAAGTTCACGAACGACCAGAGGAACCTGCACACGCCAGTTCAACATTCAAAGGGCTTAGCTGCCCCCTGGCACGAGCCATGCTGAATTAAGGAGGCGCATGACAGGGGAGCAGAGGACAGATTTGATTGAGGCAAACTAACAGCCCATCCTGATAGAGAAGCTCCTCAACGTCAAGCATTGAATTCATGATATGATTGCGCCTTCAGCGCCGGAGTCAGCTCCAAGTATATGTAGGAATTTTTGCCATTTTGTAAGGATCGATGGTTGAGTAGAGCTCCCTATTGTAAAGTTTTAATGAAGCATTGTTGTTCTGGTTATGTATAAGCTTTGGAGACTTCTTGCCTTATGGATGCCAGTTTCTTCATATCTTTGTTTACATTGTGTTAGAGCAGCTCGGAATTGGAGTATCCAGTCGAGCTGTAGCTATTATAGGATGATGTTGTAATGGATCATTGTAATAGTTATGGAGCCTCTATCCGTTTTCTATGATTTCTTTAATGCTGAATGACTTGGAATTGGAGGATCCAGTCAAGTCTCCTTTCAGTTCCTTGAAGCCCTGAACCAGGAGGATCCTGCTTTCAGAGTTTTTCCCCTACAAACCGCTGCAAGTCTGATGCCCAGAGTTGTTTGTTCACTTTCTCCTAGGTCTTCCACCTGTTCAACTTTAAATTGACCCACTGGATGAAGTTGGGATTCCAGACCTCCTTCGTTCTTTATGTACCAGACTCAGTCCCTGAGTTAGGATGATACCTCCTAGAGTCATTATCTCCATCTGATCACCCTTTATAAACAAATCGTGACATTAAACTGATGGGTGTCGGGCTCTGCTCCTGCAAGCAATCCAGGAGTGACTTCCGACACTAACATTTCTAGCGTCGTTGTCGGGGACGAAGTTGAAGATTTTCCCTGGGAAGAATGAAAATGATCAACTGATTTTGAAGGTGCATCAGAAATCATAATTATTCAGATTGCTACTGTGCACCTGGCGACTCCACTGTGGCGACTCCATTGTTTCCACTTTGCTGTTTTAGTTGTGGCCACTGTTGGCACACCTGAAAGCTGACCCAGAGGAGCTTTCTCGAGAAGGTTTCAGCAGCTGCTTTCTCAGTCTGAGAAGCTTCCTGGGGTAATGACAACGTTAAGATCTGGCCTTTGATGGTGAACAAGGACCAGGCATATTTGAAGCTGCGCATCTTTCACTTGGAGACTCCGTGATTCGAGGATCGATTGGTGACTCCATTGTTTCGATATGGAGAAAATTATGGCTCAAAGGTTTGTTTTCTGTGACTTTTCCCAGATAGTTGGGTTTCCTAATGCACTTCTTGATAGAGCCCAATGGGAAGATTTCCTCCCTGAATTTCATGCAACAAGTTGGGAGGAACCAGCTGAGAATTTACTGGACTTCCATGAGGCTATTCACCGGCACAATATCACGCATGAGGATGTCCGGATTAAGCTCTTCAGGTATTCATTGAAGGGAGATGCTCTTGAATGGTGTCGGTCTCTTCCCACTGCAAGCATCCGCTCTTTAACATGCTTTCATACAGCTTTCAATTCATTTTGTAAAGACTACTATCCAGCTGATTGCTTGTTTGAAAACTGTTGTGAGGAGTTTTCTTCGCTTCATGAAGCCTCTGTTGGCCCTGAAGACCATGTCCATGATAAAGCCTTTACTGTGGA
>SNQJ01S0108900.1:8923-33830 GCA_010110895.2 Picea sitchensis
GAGAATTATATCTTTGGGAACATAAAACGTGATGAATTATACTCAATATTGACACCAAACATGAATCATACATACCTGGTGTAGATCATACTGTTTTAGCATAAAATTCTTCAAAAAGCTTCTCCAAAACATGAAAAACACATATGTACATTAAAAAAAAGTGTCTAATAACTGTCATAAAATCGATCATATCTCGGGCCCAACAGAAATGATCCCCATCATTGGATTATATGGTGGATGGACTCCCCATCGTGGATGTAATAACCTGGAGACGACACGTATGAGGAGGATCCACGTGGGCGCCATGTGGCCTTTGGCCAATGAGGCTCGAAGATCTTTGAAAGGGTATAACTTATGATCCGGAGCTCGGTTTTGAGTGTGGAGACAGTGGTTGGAGAGCTCTAGACGAGAGGAATGTGATAGAGACCCTGGAAGGAGGGTTCTATTAATTAAGTAAATACGAAATTATGATGCCCCACCCCTTAAAAAAGTATTTAGGGGTCGAGTGTGTTACAGTACCTCACTTAATTGAAGTGGTATGTCAGAATCTAGTTGGAGTGAAGAATATCCAACTCCTTTCATAGAATATCTGGCATTATCACCAAGTACAACATGTAGACGAGACCCTTTCTCTACAAGATCTGTTAGATGTTGTCTATATCTAGTCATGTGAAGCACCACTGTCGATCAACCAAACATCACTATCAGTAGGAATTGTACTTGAGAGTGATAAAATGAAGAAGAATGCCTCATTCTCATCTCTCTGAGGTGGTTCTGACTCAACATCAGTAGTGGAGGCATGTTGTCTCCATTTCTTCCTAGTAGGACAATTTCTCGCAATGTGTCCATAATTTTCACATCTGAAACACTGAATCTTTGATATGTATTTTCTTTGTTCATGACCTGGTGCTGCTGAAGTTTTCTTGTCATTGAATTCTTTGCTGAAATTCTTTTTTTTCTTCTGCCTTTATTTGCATGAGAGGCAATGGCTTGATTTTCATCATGATGGGATTCTTTCATGCCTCTAGCTATAAGTCTTGTTTCCTCTTGAGTGCAGTCTTCCCATAGATGATAAAACTGAGGTGAATCTGTTCTTCCACTGATACTTTGAATGAATGGTTCCCAATGGCTTGAAAGATAATTGAGAGTAATCATGAAAAGATCTTTATCTATTACGGTTTCTCCAATGGAACCTAACTGATCTCTGATATCTAAAATCTTCATGAAGAAGGTAGCAATGGTGTCATTTTTCGTCATCTTGAGATTTTGAAGTTGATGTTTCAATTTAAGAGCTCTGTTAGTGTTGTTACTCTCAAAAATATTCTTCAACGCATCATACATTTGATAAGTTGTCTTCAAGGTATAAATGTGAGGTAGTAGATGATCTCTTATTGAGTATATGATTATCTCCTTGCTTTGACATCATCTGTCTTCCATTCAGTCTTCTCTTCATCATTTTTTGTTGTTGGTAGAGTTCCTTATATCAATTAAAAACCTTCTATCAATCTCAACCCTTGTTGGAGATGAAGTTGCTTGATCCATCAAGCCTATCTTCCACCAAAGTTATGTTTCTCATGACTTGTAGATTCTTCACAAACCCTAATGGCTAGGCTTAGAAACCACAATGTTTCTTCAAGATGAATTTTGTTGGACTTATGACTACCAACAAGAATCTCTAGTGAGTCAAAAGAATCCCAATTAGCTACAAAAATACTCCAATGATCTACAGAAACCCTAGAAACCAAAATCTATAGAAAACCTTAGGGGCCAAAAATCAAAATTTCTTGGAATTTCAATCTAAGAGTTGTTGGAGGTGCACTATACTAGGATGTACACTCTTGTGAAAAAATTAGGCCCAACTCTCAAGGGAAAGTGTTAAAACTAGCTTGACAAGGAAAATGAAGGGGGTGAATTCTGTAGTTGTAGCAAGGAGGTGACAACTAGCTCTTCAATAGCTTGTGCAATGGATCTTCAGGAACTCTGCTATGAAACCATTTTGAATTTTCTCAATGATGACTCAAGAACATGTAGTTTATTTCATTAAACATGAACTTGAACCATAAACAATGCAACAATACCATATACAATAGATGCAATAACCAAGATCACAAGAAGAATAACCATCCACAAGAAGACAAGAAGTTATCCTAGGAAAACCATTCGAAATCAAGGGAAAAACCCAACAATCCTTTGCTATAGAGTCAAGAGAAGATCCCCCGCACCATAAACCCTAGAGCGCACAAGAGGGTTCTCCTTGACCTAGAAACTTGTGCCTAAGAGAAGTGCACAATTTAGTCATATACTTAGCTTGAGAGAATGTTGCAATGAGTATGAGATATGACCCACAATGGGGATGTGTCTCTCTTTATTTAGATAACACCTAACACAAAAATTGGTGTGTCTATTGGCACAATAGGGTCGGCATGTACAACTCAGAAATATAATTAATCATTACACAATATTAATTATATTTTACATGGTGGGGCTGACTTGTACTCTTTACAACAAAATAGGGTTAAAACAAATCTTACTCTTAAACAATATAGCAAGGATCTCTCACATCCTCTAGTGCCCAACCACTAGGCACACATCCACCTGTGCTCAGCCACAAGGACCTCACTCTCAACAAATAAACTCAACTAAGTCCATAGGAGTACCATCTGGAGAGCCATCTCAAGCCAACTCAACTAAGCCCATAGGAGTACAAGGCATGAGACCATCTCAAGTCATATCAAGTCAGTCCAGAGGAGTCATACAAGGGACCACACATCATCACAATTCAGTCCATATTCTAATGCACACCCATCACATGGGCACATCCAACACATGGTCTCTCTCACAGATAGTCTCAACTCAGTCCAGAGGAAAACGACTTGAACAATGTCACACAACGCCGTAGTCATCAACATTTATTGGTACAGGTTTACTTATAGTACAAGATTGATTACATGCTATTTGTACAGGTTGGCTACAGGTTGTTGGAACAAATTGGTACATGTTTACAATGGTATATCTCACAGGGACAGTGTGGCAATGGTTTTATCACTTGACACTTATATTTCAGGGCAGTTGGACGGGGAAAGGAAAGGGGGTTGTAGCCTCCTTCTAGTTGGTGCCGAAGAATCATGGATTTGGAGCTTCCTTTAGGTTGGATCCTGAGAAACTAGGTGGTTGTAGCCACCTTTCGATTGTAGTCAAAGAACCTAGGGGGTTGTAGCCTTCTTCTGGTTGGAGCCAAATAATTAGGGAGTTGGAGCTTCCTTCAGGTTGGAGCCTGCAGAACTAGGGGGGTGGATCCTCCTTCTAGTTGGAGCTGGAGAATTGGAATTTGGTGTTTCCTTGAATGTAATTTGTGACATATAAGAAAAAAATTCTATGTTTTTCTCTCGCATTGGGTTTTCACGTAAATATTGGTGTACTGTGCATTGTGTGGATGTGTTTGTTATTGTTTATTATGAACTAATGGATGTTAATGTTTATGATACAATAATATATTGATGAACAAATGAACATGGTTGAATAAGTAAAAGGAATATGCATTGTGATTTAAAGGATTAATAAGTGGTATAACTGCTCATTACTGATTCACCCCCCCCTCTCAACAATCCAATAGAAACCATAAAAATAATAGCCAATAAGCTACACAAGGATATAGATGAAATATAGAAGTACATAATGAACTTGGACTCACACTGCACATATTAAAGAGAACAGAGATGAAAAACATGCTTGAGGGCCTAAAGAGCATAGAAAGGGTGCATTCTTGTGTTGCATGGGATAGTAGATTGAGTGCCAAGAGCTGTGTTGGCTAAGATATTGAATAAACAACCCATCAATGAATTTATTGGTTGGTTTTGGAAGCCTTTGATAAAAAAAGAGTGACTTGGAAGCCTTGACAAACCTTCTTTTCCTTAGAGGTATCATAGCCTATCATAGGGGTGGAATCCATAGAGGATTTTCCTATGGTTGGGAGGAAAATGGTTCACCCACAATTAGTTTCCATGGAACTTCATTTGTTAAAAGATATATGTATTTCCTTTTCCTCCTACTTTATTATGAATTCAATTGTGTGTTATGATTTATGTGTTGTCATAATTTATTATAGGATATTTTTTTAAAGTTATGTAGATGATGATGAACAAATGTTTGTTGTTTGTGTAATCAATTGATTTGAAAAATATGTGTGGAAATGGTTTGGAAATTCTTGCATGATAATTGTTTGGAAAAATGGACCATGTAAAATAATGGTTTCCCTATCCAATTATGATTTATATGTGGAATTTATGGATTCCATGGAACTCTTTAATTGTTAAGATATGCCATTACACCAAAACCCACAGGTGTTAGTAAACTTCCAAATCAGAAAAATCACCTTGAGTGGGCGGTTAGTCCCATGTTCCCAGCATGGCGGTTAGTCCATGAGAGGTGCGACGGTTAGTCCAACACTCCCCCTTCGACGTAACTCGAGGGAATTGAACCTGGGCCAAGGCTCTGATACCATGTTAAGATTTTCCATTACACCAACACCCGTAGGTGTTAGTAAACTTCCAAATCAGCAACATCACCTTGAGTGGGCGGTTAGTCCCATGTTCCCAGCGTGGCAGTTAGTCCAACATTAATGAGTGGTTAAGAGGTCTCCTTTAAAATGGAAAGCCGAAAATAATTCTCGATAGATGTATCCTTTCCTTCTAGCCATTTTTGAGTTTTGTAACTATAATTTGATATGGACTTATTTGAACGATTTGAAAGGATTCCTAGATGAATAAACCTGCATTGAGTCTCCAATCAATGATTTAATTGGAAGAATTCTTGTATCTTACACAAGGAAAAATTCTTCAGTTTTTGGGAATTTGAATGGATTTTTAAATGAATAAACCTATCTTTTCATAGCCCTCATACCATGGTTTTCTTCAAAACACTTCATATTTCTTGAGTTTCATGCCAATTTTTTTACTTAAATGTTTCAACAATTTTTTATGTGATTTTGAGTATGTATGTGAAGTTAGGCATACCATGATTTCTTCATAACTCAAAATCTATGATTTGGGTCACTATGATTTTTGTTGGAGGGAATTCTTCAGATGGAATTGTTATAGGGAAAGTTGTAGGTTGGGAAAATCCTGACCCAACCACAAAGAAAGTGCTACAACTTGGGAATTATACACCTAATGTCACCTCGATGTAGGTCCCACACTTCAAGGGTGACTAGGTCACCCTAGGGAGGTGATCCTGGTCACCCTAGGGGGGAATGAGATGGAGATGGATAGAGATGGAAGTGGATCCCCTAGAGTTAAAGTATAAGTGGAGTTAAATGTGTGGAATGAAGTGTTGGGAAGGCCCAAGGGTTTCCAAGTATGTTGAGTGACCTGCAAATGGTGAAATACTTTCCCGAGACACAAGAAAAACCACTTTGCAATGATGTATGTTAGTTGGATTAGCAAGTTAAGTTTGATGTCCCTAGTTTGCAACAATAGATAACAATATATATAAGAAATAATATGGTACTATAAAATTTTCAATAAATTCTAGAGATCAAGTACAAAATTCAAGAGAAAGACTAGTAAATGACTAGCTAAACTCAAGACAAAAAACAAATATTCTAGCATAAAAATATAAGGCTATTGTAAACACTTGTCTGCAAGAAATTGTATCAGCCTTATGGCTTTAAAATCCGATGTATTTCCTCAAGAAAATCAGCCACTGAAAATCCCTCAAACGTTGCCAAAAAGTGCGCTAGACAAAGAAGAATAAGTGTACAAACTTTGAAAAAAATCCAACGATTGATAAGAGAGTTATTCAAAGAAATGAGTTAGGGTTTCTTCAGCCCTAACAGATGAAGATGTAATTTTATAACATAAAAAAGAAGTATCCCCTTGATGGGGACACCCTAGTGGTTGTGAGTTTCCCAAGGCACAAGGAATACAATCAACTTTTCAAGAAGTAAAAATGACCAAGAATCACGTTTCCCAATGCAATATTTTATTTCTCCAATGCAATAATAAATGACTAGTTCTCTTAATTATTGCGTTAATGGGATCGTGCAAATAAAGATATAGAGAACATAAAATCATTTCTAGAGTTTCTATGAAATTCTCTAAATAAATTAAGCCCCCACTATAAAAAAAAGGTGTTTCTACCACCACATGATGCAAAGGTAAGGTGACCAACCTTTTTTTCCCTTAAAAGTACTGGAAACGCTATCACGACCTAACAAAATAATGAATGAACATAATAAAAAGTACTTGTCCAATACTATCCAACCCTTAGAATCGCGTGGACAATTGTCCTAGCCGCATAACCCACTATGCAGCTCGATTATAATCTTGTTCAACTCAACATGATCCACACACTTGAGCATCTGAAATATCCCAATTTCAACCCTTTGGAAGTTCTAAAAAATATCAAGTATATTTTGTAGTTATTCCTTACATTTATATGTTTTGTTTCACATTATGAGGTAGTTTCCATAGTGATTTTGAAAGACATATAAACATGATGATTTTGAATTTAATAAAAATTTTCAAGGATAACTAGGGGGATAAGACTAATAGGGATATGATTCCACTAGAGGGAAAGGATGTAAGAGGGTCCAATGGTGGGGATTGACCTATTTTTTAATGATGGTTACATACCCTACCAATAACCCTCTTCCATGTGACTATCCTAATTTTCATTCTATCCTAGATGGTTATGCTAATTAAATAAGAGCCTAGTGAAATGAGGTAATTACTTCAAGTAATTATCTCTTTTTCCCTCCATTCCTTTTTGGATTCCCTAACACATTAAAATTTGAATGAGGAGAGTGTAGCCTAAGAAAAAGAGTTCTTGAAGGGAAAATGAGAGTTTTGATGAAACACCATGTGAAAAACATTCATCCCAATTCACATAATATCCATGAAGACATGAACTATGGATTATTGCATGATATTAGGCACAAAGAAGGAGTGAATAGATATCATTATAAACCTTTATATAGTGTTGTCTTGTTGGTCTATTCAAGAAATTGTAAGACAATTGGTTTAGATTGATGGAAAATTGGTTAGGATAGTTGGTTGTCATTGATGTCAACTCTTGGAGAGTGATGTTGTATATTGATGTCAAACCTTCGATATTGATGTCAACCCTTGAGTATGTTTGGTAGCACATTTCAGTAGCCCCAACAATATGGATAACAAAACCTTATTTTTTGATGTATAAAGGTTTTATGATCAATGTATTTGCAGGTAAGACTATTCTAGATGGATAGTACATGTCATGCCATTTTCGGTGATATTTGGAACGTCACATAACTCCTCACGGTTAGATATTTATGGCCTTGTGAAGTTGTATAAACCCCATGAGTTATCTAGAAGCCCCTAGAAGGTCAAAGAAGTCAATTTATTCTAGAAGATCCTAGAAGAAGTTTACTAGTCAAAGTGGTTGTAACTAGGAGTTAATCATGGGTTAAGTTGTTGCAATAAGAAAATAATAAAAAATAAATTAGTTACAACTAGAAGTGGACAATTTACTATTTTTGGATAAAGTGGTTATAAGTGGACAAGTGGTTAGAAGTGGGTTATCCCTAAAAGAAGGAAGTTGGGTTAAGTTGGTTAGAAGGTAACCCCTAGAGGAAGCTACTTGAAGAGTATAAATAAGAGATAAAGGGTATCCTATTAACACCTTCTGAACACATTAAATATCTATTATTGTGTAAGGATGATTGTAGGTACTCATTGATACATCTAAAGTTATGCAAGTCTAAGGTAGCAAGAAGGGTTGACGATGGAAGTTTTAGAGTTACAAAAATACTGAAAATACCCTAGTTTTTGAGGTGTATGCGAGATGCATTGGAAGAGGTCACGTACATACATGAGATGGCAGTATAGTAGGGCACGAATAGTTGAGAAAATCCATGAAATTTTGATTTTCTGAGAATACCAGGTTCTTAGAGTATGAAAGCAAGTTCCTAGGAAGGTCTAAAGTGTTCAGGAACAACAGATCTATCTACATGTTCAAAAGGTGTATCATATTATTATGTGTAGTTATATATTACTGTTTACATCAGATATGGTTATGTGAGTTTGAGGATTTTCCCTAGAGAGGTTGTAAGGCAAAAATATAAGCCAAATCTACAGAATACAGTGTTGGTATATCTGATATATATCATTTGTACATCTTATTAGTGTTGAGGCATATCTTGTTTTTTGGTACATGGTTGGGGATTTTGGTTGTGAAGTGGTTATGAAGTTGCTTGTGTAGTGTGAGGCTGCATATCAGTTAGGGTTTGATGTCTAGTCCATGTGAGGGTTATTACCCTCGATCATGATTGTATACACATGTATAACACATGAATAGAGATACATAGATGCACTTGGTTAAGGGATATGTATGATGATGTATGTATAATGGATTACTAAATATTGGACAAAGTGATAGGTTACAGGTTGATTTGATAGAGGAAACAAAGATTCCAAGTTTCGGAAAGGTTAAAAACCTAGCTTTCTGAAGGTGTACACAGGATGCAATATATAAAATTCGTGTACATACGCATGTTGTAGTATAGAAAGGTCACATAGATACACGAGTTGCATCATAGACAGGTCGCGTACATACATGAGTTGTAACATAGACAAGTCACGTACCTGTGGTATTTATTACTAGATGTGGACTTTTGGTATAAGATTGATTACAATCTATTGGTACATGTTGGTTATAGGTTGTTGGGAAATATTGGTACATTTTTAAAGTGGTATATCTCACAGGGACAATGTGGCAGTGGTTGTATCATTTGACACTTATATTTTGAGGGAGGTTGGATGGGAAAGGAAAGAGGGTTGTAGCCTCCTTCTAGTTGGTGCTGGAGAATCAGGGAGTTGGAGCGTCCTTCAGGTGTGAGCCTGAGAAAATAGGTGGTTATAGCCACATTTCAGTTGTAGCCAGATAACCCAAGGTGTAATATCCCCAAGGATGATCCCTGTTGTAATCATGTTTATGAATTGTAAATCATGTTTTGTAGGTTGGTGAGCCGAGCATTGATAAGATGGTAGGCTTATGTGTTTATTAGGCTGGAGAGCCTAACTGTTAAAGGCCAAGAGCCTGCTTTTGTATATGTAATATGCAGAACATTAATAAAGATTAAACATCACTGCGTGCAGACCGACCACGAAGAAAGAGTGATGGGGGACTAAGCTTCCACATGGTGGGTAACGCAAAAGGGGATGAAAGGTTGGAAAGAGGGGCTAATATTAGGGGCTTAATTCCTTGGGAATAATAATTTATTAATATTCCAAAGCTATGCGACAAACATGTTTTTATCCTAAGTTCTGGGAGAGGAAACACATGTAGCTCCAACATGTGCAAAAAGGGAACACATACTTGATGGAGTGCATGCAGCTTCATAGGTGGCATGTGTCGGTCCAGGAACATGCAATTTAACCCAAGAATTGAGCCATGATGGGGGTTTGTCCTCCGTTCTATCGTCGATTGTCTAAAATCGTGAATTTTGTCTGATCTCTGTATGCCTCATGCAGCTCTGAAACCCGAAGCCTGTGATGTTTTCTTGAGAAGCCGATACACCCTCTGTCTGAACCATTGAGTCTGTGCTTGACCTCTGCATGGATTCCTTGTCATGCACCCTGAAAACCAATGGAAAACCTGTGAATTGAGTCGTGTCACCTATGTGTCCTGTGAGCCCAACTTATCCGCTCTTGTAGAGTCGAGTCCGTCCCTAAACTGTCTTTGGGTTACTGCCTTCTGTGTTTCCTGAGTGGAATTGACCAATTGTTGTTACTATTATCCTCACTTTGAGGGAATTGGGATAAATATGGTTGAAGAACTGGCTTGTCAGGCCTGTGGAAGAAGAGGCAGGTTGTCAGGCCTGTGAGCAACTCTCTCCGGATGAGAGAGTTTGCTGAGAAGTGGTTTTCTCCCAGAGAGAGTCCAACACCAGCTATGGAGCTCTAAGAATTCCTAATCTAGCATGTTGCCGAGACCCAGAGAGGGAGGTGAAGCACCGATGGAATTTACTTGTGAAGGTGTATACTCCTAGGCAGAACAAGCATGTGGGGAATGAGAGTCCATGAGTAGTGGGCGTAAGAAGGCTCCTCGAGAGAATCCTTCTGGTTTCTCTATGCATTTTTCCTGTAACCTTAGCCTAGTCTAGGATTCCCTTGCCTTGGGTGGAGCTTAGTCCTAGATCAAGGGTGACCCACTGTTGAGCGTGATGAGCAGCAACGTCTAAGGCTGGGAGGTTCGTTGAAGGTATGCACGTAGTTGGTGGGGTTACTACAGTTTCAAAGATAAGTATACACATGTGTTTAATTTCAATTAAAATGCATGTCTGTGGTGATTGCAATATTATCATGTATTCTGTTGCAATAATATTTACTGGTAATTCCATTAATTTTGTATGTTAGTAGTAATTATATGTTTACTTTGTTAAGTCATTTAACTTCATTTAAATGCATACTATATAAGTGTTATTCCACGTAGTAGAATTGCCCGACAATGGGGTTGATGGCAAGGGATGTTACAATATGGTATCAGAGCATGGTTTCAACGCTGAGCCTGGATGGGCCAGATAAGTTGTGTTTGGACCCAAGGTTTTGAGAGGAAATTGTGTCTGGAGGACTAATTTTGGACCTCAGAATGTTTTTGAGTGGCAAGGGGTTACTTGGTCGTGTTACGAAGGTCAGGAGGAGTAGTGGTAGAATAAAACCACAACCGGCGTGGTATTTGACCATAGAGAGAGAGATAGAGATCTCAACACTTGGGGTGTTGGAGCCGTAGGATCTGTTCGGAAAGAGAGGAAAAAAAAAAAAAAAACCTTTACGACCGTCAGATTTGGAGAAGGTACATGATGGTTATCCTGGAAGCCTTTCGGAGTTCAGAAATCGGGATAAGTGGGGTGCACCGAGGCACAAAACTCCGAAGTCCCGAGGAGATCTACACTGTAGATCTGGGGAAAATATCTTGACCGTTGGATCAAGTAGAAGAGCAGATTGTAATTTTTGGGAATTCGACTATCGGGAGAAGTAGGATGTGCCGATGCAAAAACTTTCGAAGTCTGAAGTTTAGAAATAAAAAGGGTAGATGTGGTGGGGCCGGATGACATTGCTTGGGGTGGCATTGAACTTCCTAGGCATGTCACGTGCCATCACCTTGGTTGGTGACTTTTGTATTATGTGGGTCCGGAGGGTAGAGAAGCTCGAAATTTCAAAAGTTAGACATAGGAAGGAAGCAAGCGTGAGAGCTTCCGAAACCCAAAGTTCCAAAGTTTCGAAGTCCCGAAGCTCTGAAGTACTGAAGCTTCGATGAAAAAATTCCACCGCGAGTGCCAACCATTGGATGCTGAGTAGGCGTGGACTGTTGATCCACCCTACTGCGCGAGTTCGGTAACTTGAAACTCCGAGTGACTATTGTGTTATGCTTGGAAATATTCCGAAGCTGAAGGCCAAAGGCCCAAGTGCGTGCTTATTGATCTAGGTGATTGTTCATGAACCGTGATCATATGGGTTTGGGACTAAGAGAGAAGGGGCTATTTCCCAAAGGATTGTTACAGAGCCGAGCAAATCTCGGAAAATTCATGACAAATAAACGTTTTCTTGAATAAGATTTGTTTATGAATGCTGTGGGATTCATTAAGGAATAATGGCTTGCCAAATTCTGGTTGTCTGCACATTGTGTTTATAGAAGTTTAACGAGTGCCAAAACTGAATAGAGTTGCCACTGAGTGCAAAGAAATGGGGGAAGCACATAATGCTTCCAGTTCAGAGAATGAAGCAAAAGGAATGGATGTTCATTTGGGATTTGAAGGGTCGAACTCCAATGGGTATGGAGAAGAGATAGATAAGGAAGGGCATATGATGAAAATCATTGAAAGATTGTAGAAAGATGCCCAAACTCACCGAGAAGATAGCAAGAAGCTTATGAAAGCTAAGGAAAAATAGGGAGTCACCAAGATTTTGAGGGAAGAAGATAAAGGAGTGTTGGTAGACACCATATCACTCCCAAGGTCGCTCCAAGAGGAGGTCACACAGTAGTTCAAGCCCATATCCTACCAGAAATCATAAGAGATATGGAGTGGATGATCTAAAGGGAAAAATGAACAAGATTAAACCTCCTACGTTTGATGGAGAACATAAGAAGGAGGAAGATTTCGAAACATGGTTTCTTGGCATGAGGAAATATTTCCAACTGCAGAATTATTTCTCTCATGCAGAAGGAAGAATTGCAATGTATCAACTGAAGGGAAAGGAATCCATGTGGTGGGATCAACTTGTGAAGGTACAACACATTAGAGAGAAAGATATCACTTGGAGAGAATTCAAGAGGTATTTCAAGAAGAAATACTTGAATAAAATATATTATGACAAAAATATGAAAGAGTTCTTTGAAATCAAGCTGGGTAGCATGACCACTGATGAATATGAACGAAGGTTTCTGGAATTGCTAAAGTATGCCCCGTTCATCAAAGATGAGACTGTCAAGATTCAGAGGTATCTAAGTGGATTACCACCTTCTATTGGTGACAAGATTCAATATGATTATCCTAATACTATGGAAGAATCTATAAGAAGATCAAAATGCTTATATGAGAAACAAATAGAGAAGCCTACTTTTCGGAAGGCTTGGGAAGACAAGAAGAAATTCCAAATGGATTAGAGGAACAAGGGAACTAAGCCACCCTTTTTCAGAAACAATCCTCAAGGAAAACCATCATTTAGAGAGATGAGAATGGTTGATGTAGGGGAACAAAGGCCAAGGAAGACACCCATTCATTGTTGGGGTTGTCAGGGGAGCCATAAGTACAGAGATTGTCCCCACAAAAATGGAAAAGTGAGAGTTGTCCATAATGTTCAACAAGAGGAAATAGTGGAGGGAATGGGTAGTAGAATGCCAAATATCTATGCAGCACTGGACAACAAGCAAGATGAATTTCATTTGCACATGATTGAAGTGGAAGGTATGATTAACAACCAACCATTTACTATTTTAATTGATTCAAGGGCTAGCCATAGTTACATAGATCCTAGAGTGGTGGACATTTTGCAATTGTCAAGAAGAAAACATGAAAATTCTTGGTTAGTGCAGCTGGCTACAGGAACCAAGAGGAAAGTCACTAAGTTAGTTAAGTCCTGTCCAGTGGACATGAATGGACTGAGTACAAAGGCTGAATTGAATGTTCTTCCTTTAGGTTCTTATGAATGTCTAAATGGGATGGACTGGTTGGAACAACACCATTCCATCTTGGACTGTCGTAACAAGTCATTCACTTGCCTAGATGAGGAAGAAAATCAGAAAATGGTCCAAGGAATTCCCAGAGCTGTTGCTATCAAATAAAATCTGTAATCACGGTGAAGATGTGCTACATGAAAGGTTGTCAATTGTTGTAGCCCATGTGGAGGAAAACACCTAAGGATAAGGTGTCGAGTATTGAATAATGCATTACTACAAGGAGTTTGATATGTTATTCCAAGGGGTTTTAAGTTACCCCGAATGAATATTGACTTCGTAAACTTGATTCACAGGTAGCTCGGTGTCCAAAAGCTCCCTTACCTACAGAATGAGTATACCATAGTTGAAAGAATTGCAATTGCATCTTGAAGAGATTAGGAAGGGGTATATATGCCAGAGTGTGTCACCTTGGGATCCGATCGTTAAATTGTGAAGAAAGAAGGGCGTGGCCAGTGAGATTGGTCATCAATTTGAACAATTTGAACAAGGTAACTATAAAGAACAAATATCCTGTAGAGGATTGGCGACCTCTTCGATCGGTTGAAGGATGTGAAGATATTTTTGAAGAAGATAGATCTCCGGTCGGGATATCACGAGGTAAGGATAAAGGATGAAAAAATCAACAAGACCATGCTAGAACAAAGGTATGGTCACTATGAATTCTCAGTGATGCCATTTGGATGTCGAGAACCCGCTTGCGTTGTTTTGTATTGCATACGATGAATGATGTATTCAAGGACTATCTAGAAAATATTTTCATAGTCTTCCTGGATGAAAATCTGGTGTATTCCAAGTCGGAGGAAGAGAATGAACAACATGTGAGGATGGTGTGCGAGGTGCTAAGAAGAGAACCAGCGTATGCCAAGTTGATCAAGTGCTTGTTTTATCAGGAGCGAATCCATTACTTGGGGCATATTATTTTGAAGGATGGGATAATTGTAGATACTGAGAATATTGAAGGTATCGAGAGAATGAGTCGATTACTTAAGGAGCATGCCATGAGTCATATACTTTATGGTTCTAGCTGATTATTACAGAAGGTTTACTCGCGGGGTTCTCGAGGATAGCTCACCTATCACTTCCTTGCAAAGTAAGGAGAAAAAGTTCAGTGGACTGAAGATTGTGAGAAAATCTTTCGGCTGATTGAAGCTTAGCGTGCCAGTGATCCAATCCTAAGGATTGCATATTCGAATGAACTTTGTGGTGTGCCTAAATGCCACACAAAGAAAGATTAGGAGAGAGGTCTGATCACGCCAAATGGATTCATGATTTGTTATGAATCGAGAAATTTGAAAGAAACATAAAGAAAGAATTTATACCACTCATGATTTGGGTTGGAAACCATAGTGCACGCTCACAAAGAAATGGAGACATTACCTCATGGGAAGGAGGTTGAACTAAGGACAAACCATAATGAAAATTAAAGTATTTGTTTGATCATCCAACCTTGAGCGCTAGACATAGTAGGTGGTTTGAGTTTCTACGGTGAGTATGACTTTGATATCAAGCATATCAAGGTAAGGAGAACAAAGTGGTTGATGCACTCAACATGAGAGTTATGAATTACATTCTACAACCATTAGCATGTACCAAATTGATATTAAAGGTAGAATTTCGGAGGTTGCAAATGCAGATTTGTAGTACAGGGGTTTGGTAGCAAAACTACAACAAGGGTAATATGCCATAGAAGTGGAAAATTATAAATTGAAGCCATGAAGCTGATTCTGCATTACAAGGACATAATTTATATACTTGATGTCCAGGAACTTGAAACTTATGATTTTTTTCATGAAATGCATAATGTGCCTTATCTTGGACACTCTAGAAATCAGAAACTATGGCTTGAGTCAAGAGACATTACTTGGCGGACATGAAGAAATATATTGCAGGGAATACATGTTAAAGCCTAATGTTGGTTGTACACTAAGTGGGGCATATTATAGTAGTAATGTTATTTTATTTATGTCATCTTTTAGGCCATTAGTTGTAATTATACCTTCCTAGTCTCCTATATATGCGGGGAGACATTTTCATTTGGAATCATCTTGTACTTGAACATTTAAGTGGGGTAAAAGGGTTACTTATGAAGAGGCTTATTATCACAAATTATCTCTTTTTCAATGCGTTGAGTACTTTTTCTGAAGGTTTTATCTATGCTATATTGATATTTGGTTCTTAACATATGGTATCGAGCTCAAGGTCTTGGGGTTTCCATCTGAGACACTATGGAATTTTCACTATAAATTGTTTACTACAGAAATTTTTTAGAGAACGAGATTAGGAGGTTTTTAGTATATGGATCAAGGTATTATGGGTTCAAAATTCATCTCCACGATGTATACTTTCGGAGATACAACCTTTGTGAGATAGGGTTATGGAATCATCTGAGAAGCGGAGTCATTGTGGAATTTTCACTATAAAAATTGTCTATAATGTTGATTGTGAAATCCAGAGGCTATTTAAAGAAATAATTAAGGTATATGTGGTAAAATTTCAACCACGGGTCATCTGAAATTTTTTTTAGATACACCATTAATGAATGGGGTATTTGACTAGTCCTATTGAGCAGTCTCAAGAAGGTGTTCGAATTGAAACAATCATAACTTCTTCTAAGAGTATCAAAATTGAGTGGGAATTTGGAACCATTGGATTGTGGATGGTCTTTAGTATTTCTGGTGTGATTGTTAGAATTTTTATATCAATTATTTTTGTGAGGGGCACGCTATACAAGGGATCTCCCTTGAAGATACAAAATTAGCAAGTTGGGAAGTTCACAGTAAATTCCAATTGTACGTCCAATTTTGATCAGGACCTATGGAATTGCTGAGGAAATATTGAGGAGGAGGAACTAGCGAAATTTTCATGCCCATAAGGGCCAAAATTGGGAGATACAATAGAAGAAATATTGTCTAGAAGAACCACCTCAAATCCAAGGTTCAAAAAGTGATACTTGGCAACATGCTACCAGAAAAGGGACATTTCTACACCAAATAAGCCTCCATAAAAATCCTACTTGGACTATTGATGAAGGTGAAGAAATGAGTAGGGACATAGTGAACTACAAAGAAGATGGATTCAATGGAAGCTAGGTTGGATCTTAGATGGATGGTTTAAAAGGAGATCATGAAGTATTGAAAAAATTTCTATAGAGAAGACACCAGAAAGTGAAATGCATCCCATGAAATTCATGAACGAGGGACCTGAGGAGATTAGATCAAGAATGGAAACTCAACTTTGAGGAATAATACGTTTCTAAGATTGATATGAGGAATTTCAATGGCAGGACCCAATCACATGGATACTTCAAATGGAGCAATTCTTTGATCTCCATATTATACCACACACTACAAAAGGTGCAATTGCTTCTTTATATTTAGAACCTAATCAATTTGTATGATATCGATGGCTTTGTTCTGCCAAATCATTTGTCACTTGACCAATTTTCACGGAAGAAATGATAGCACACTATGAGGATTTTGAGAACACGCCACCTTCTTTAGCCAATTGATAAATCTCAAACAAAAAGGGTTCAGTTATTGAGCACAGTGAGAACTTCAAAAGATTGAATATAAAGATGTAGGAGTATTATTCTAGATGAGCATGATTTGATGTATTTATAGGAACTTTAAGGATAACATTCAACATGAGGTTCTCCTTTTGGGAACTAAAATCCTTTGGAGAATGCATTTAAGGTGTAAAGAAATGTTGAAATGAAAATACATGTAAAACACTAAGAGGACAATCCTAACATATATGGGGAACAATGCTCCTTCTTCACGAAACACCTCAGCCACAGGTTGACACCTCAAAAGTGGAAAGAAAAACAAAAGTTTATGATTTAATTGTGGCCAATAGAATGCAATTAAAGGGGACATAAGTGTGGTGGGAAAGGGAATTATTCTACATAGATTGTGAGAGGAAGAAGAACAGAACAAGAACCATCTCAGATGAAAGCGTAGAAGCAATTTAGTCTGAGAAGATCTGACTCCCATGATATCATGTACATGCATTTGGTTGAATTAGCACTCCGCAAACCCTCAGGATTGAAGGATACATCAAAAGATAAAGGTAATAGTCCTAATCGATTATGAGTACTCGCGGTTTCATTTACTATAAATTAGTCAAAGATATCAATTTAACATATCTAGCGTTAGAGTTTCAAGTAATGATTTTGAGATGGAGGAACTATCAATTACTCCAGAAAATGAAATAAGATCAATATTACTATAGGGGAAGATATGTAATGAATAGTCCAATGATTTCTATACCCATGGGTGGTCTGGATGTTGTACTAGGAATCAATATGGTTACAATCATTAGAGACAATGGCAATTTTCAAGAACTTTTCATGAAATTTTCATAGGAAGGAAAAGAAATTGAGTTAAGAATTTATCCTTGAGAGCAGATAAGGTGATAAGCTCTAACGTCGTAACAAAATTATTGAAAAGGGGCATCAAGGCATTGTGCAACAACTATGCTCCTTTAGATATTCAAACATCTAAACCATCTATTCCTCAAAGATCTCCCAAAGGATCATTGATAAGAATTCAAAAGTATTTGAAGATATTCCCAAGGTCTTCCACCAACTTCCAGTATGATCATGAAATTCACCTAATTCACAGGGTGTTCCTCTAACATCAGACCCATCTGAGGATACCCTATACGCCCATAAGAGTGAAATTAGTATGGTTGAAGAAATGTTAGAGGTAGCATTATTAGACCTAGCCAAAGTTCTTACTTTACCGGTGGTAATTATTCAATAAATATAGCTCATGGGGTATGTGTCGAGATTATAGAGAGCTCAACAATATCACTAATAAAGATAAGTTTCCCCTTCCCGTAATTGATGAATTTTAAGATGAACTACATGGAGCAATCTATTTCACAAAATTGGATCTTCGTTCGAGGTATCATCAAATCGAGAATGAAGGAAGAAGATATCCAAAACAACATTCCAAACTCATAGAGCCATTATGAATTCTTGGTCATGCCTTTGGCCTTACAAATGCACCTTCCACATTCCAAGGGTTGATGAATTCCATTTTCAAAGCCTTCCTTCAAAAGAATTTGTGTTAGTATTTTTGATGATATATACTAATCTATAGCAAGTCTTGGGAGGATCATGTGTGACATGTTGACAAGGTGCTACAAATACTAAGGAGCAACAACTATATGCCAAACCATCCAAATGTTTATTTGGGTAAAGGAGGTAGAGTATTTGGGTCATATTGTATCTCATGAAGGTGTCAAGGTACACCCTAACAAGATTAAGACCATGATGGACTGGTGATTCCCAAAACATTAAAGAATCTTAAGAGGATTTTGGGTTTGACAGTTGCACTACCTTAAGGATTGTTTGGAACTATGGAAGAATAATTATCACCTTTAGCGACACTAACTAAGAATGATGCATTTTGACTCTAGAGGCAGCTAAAACTTTTGAACAACTTAAAGGGTGATGTGTGTAGCTCTGTCTTGACAGACTTCTAAAAACTATTGTGGAATGTGATGCCTCAAGAAATGGAATGGTGTTGTCCTAATCTGAAGGAAGGCCCGGCTTTTGAAAGTCGACCACTCAAGGGAAAGGACTTACAAACCCATTTATGAGAAAGAATTGATGGCAATACTACATGCATTGAAGAAATGCGTCAACACACCTAATAGGTAGGCACTTCAAGGTCCAAAGAGATCATGATAGTCTTAAATACTACTGGGAACAAAGACTATCTTGGAAGAACTGTAAAAATGGGTAACCAAGATATTGGGTTATGATTTTTGAAATCATTTCGTCCTTAAAAGGAAGCAAAATGTTGTGGCGGTCTCTCGAAAGGATTAGGATGTTGAGAGGCCTTTCTCTATGCTATCTCGATCATCGAAAACCCAATTGGATAATAGAAGCAAAGGGATGAATGGAATGGAAGAATAGCGAAAAAAGTGTGGACTCTCATTCAAAGGTTCTTGTGAGTTCATTCACTATAATTTTAAAGATTAAAACTATATTTATTGTAGAACTCCAACTAAATAAAAGTGCTTATTGGAATTGCACACCTCTCGGTTGGAGGCACACTCGAGATTTTGAAAACCTACCATAGAGTCAGAAGGATTTTTGGGATGGCCAAAAATGATGTTCAAGGTTTGTGGAAGAATGTTTGGTTTCCAACAAAATAAGGTGGAAACGAAATTAAGACCCTAGGTCTTTTACAGCCATTATCCATCCCAAATTGACCTTTGGGAGGAGGTTTCCATGGATTTCATCAGGGTTACCAAATTTTGGAAGGGAAAGAGTTTCATCGTGGTGATTGTTGATAGGCTGACCAAGTACACACTTTTGTGCACTCTCTCATCCCAGCACAAAGCTAGTATTTTGATTACCCGCAGCATTCATGGAGGCAGGTTCAAAAGCTACATGGCAGCCCAAAGATTGTGGTAAGTGGCCCCAGTCCATCTTCACTATACATTTTGACGAAATTATTTTCTTGTTTGGTTACTCAAGGTGGCTCATAGATCATCCCTATCATCCTCAATCACGATGGAAAAGAGATAGTGAACAAATAATGCGGAAGGCTAACCCGTTTAGCACATACGATAAACAAAAAACAATGGTTCAAATTGTTGCCCTTGGCAGAATAGTGGTATAACACTTCCTTTCATCTTGCAGTAAAAAATGACACCATTTATGGCACTTATGGATACCACCCTCCTTCCATCACTTCTTCCACGAAAGAAAAACCTAAGGTTCAAGCGGTGGAAGATCACATGGAGAATCAACATGAAGTTCTCCAAATCTTAAAGGACAAGCGACCATGGCACAAAATCATATGAAACAAAAAAGCAGATCAACATGGTGAAAGTTTTGAAGTAGGATGTTGGGTATTTTTAATGCTACAACCATACAAACATATGTCCCTCAAACAAGCCAGAAGGATAATAAATTATCACCAAAGTGCCATGGCCCTTATAAGGTGTTTCAAAAAAAATTGGTACTATGGCATAAAAAAAATTGGAGCTGCCTGCATCTTCATGAGTACACCCTAGTTTGCATGTTTCATGCTTAAACAAGGTTATGGGTGACAAGATCAGTTCAAACTATATTGCGAACTTGGCGAGGAAAGGAAAAATCATATTGGAGCACAAAGCCATCACTGACACAAAAATTCATCGGTTGAGGAATAGATCCATTTGAGTATCTCATTAAATGGAAACCTTCTCGGTTGAAGATTCCACTTGGGGAAGACGAGTCTTTTATACAGTATCGAGTTACTCAAGCATTAGGACAACACTTGTCTCAAGGGAGGGCATGTTAATCCATAATATTGACTCATTACCCACATAGCGGGGCATATTATATTAATAATGTTGTATTTTTATGTCGGCTTTAGGCCGTGGTTGTAATTATACCTCCTAGTCTCTATATATACCAAAGGAGACATTTTCATTTGGTTATACCTCCTAGTCTCCTATATATACCAAGGAGACATTTTCATTTGGAATCATCTTGTACTTGAACATTTAATTGGGGTAAAAGGAGGTTGCCCCCTCGAAGAGGCTTATTATCTGAAATTATCTCTTTTTCAAGGTGTTGAATACTTTTTTTGAGGTTTATCTATGCTATTTTGATATTTGGTTCTTAACAATACATCACCAGATGTATGGAGTGCCAGAAGGTTAAAGTTGAACATGGGCACCCAGAAGGATTACTGTAGCCATTACCCATTCCTGAGTGGAAGTGGGAGGTAGTGACAATGGATTTCATCACATGATTGCCCAGAACAGGAAAACAACATGATTCAATCATGGTGGTAGTGGAAAATATTACGAAATATTTCCATTTTATTCCATTAAAGACTACTCACAAGGCAGAGGATGTTTCCGACATCTTTATGAAGGAATTGGAACGATTGCACGGAATTCCCAAGACAATTGTGTCTGAAAAAGACCCAAAATTTACCTCAAATTTATGGAAAGGGTTATTCAAGGGGTTCAGAACGAATCTGAAATTCAATACAACCTATCATCCTAAGTCGGATGGAAAGACAGAGTGGGTGAATCGAGTAATAGAAGACATACTGAGGTTGTATGTGATGGACAAACCATCGAAATGGGAAGACTACCTACACTTGGTAGAATTCACCTACAATAATGGGTATCAAGCATCATAAAAAATGAGCCCATTTGAAGCACTTTATGGTAGAAAGTGAAATACTTTAGTAAGCTGGGATAATCTAGCTGACAGGGCAGTAGTTGGGCCAAAGTTGCTCAAGGAAATGGAAGAACAAATGCTAAAAATTAAGCAGAATTTAAAGACTGCCCAAGACAGGCAGAAAAGTTATGCTAATAAAAATAGAACCCATAGAGAGTTTAGAGTGGGTGATCATTTTTTCATGAAATTAAAAGCCAATAGAAGTTCCCTAAAGTGGGAAGCTGCTCCAAGCTAGCAGCCAAATTTTGTGGGCCATTTGAAATCCTAGAAAGGATTGGGCCAGTTGCATATATGATTGCATTACCTGCATCCATGACTATATATAATGTGTTTCATGTTTCATTTATTAAGAAATATATACCTAATGCTAATCATGTAATTGATTGGAATGTGATTCAGGTGGAGCAAGAAGGTGTCCTGCAAGTGCATCCTATGCGCATATTGGACCGAAAAATCAAACAACTTCGGAATCGAGCCATAGGGCTTGTAAAGGTCTAGTGGACCTGGCACGGTCCTGAGGATGTGGCATGGGAGCATGAGGATGCTATGCAGGCAGAATACCCACATCTTTTTGAAGATTTTGAAAATCTTGTTGATGCTGTGTGAAAGTTGTACCAAGGACAGTGCAAAAATAAGGAGAGGGGATTGTAATATCCCCAAGGACGAGCCTTATTGTAGTCATGTTTATGAATTGTAAATAATTTTTTGTATGATGGTGAGACAAGTATTGATAAAAAACTGGTAGGCTTATGTGTTTATTAGGCCGAAGAGCCTAAGTGTTAAAGGCCATGAGCTTTTTTTTGTATATGTAATATGAATAACATTAATAAAGATAAAACATCAATGCGTGCAGACCGACCACGAAGAAAGAGTGATGGGGGACTAAGCTTCCATAGGGTGGGTAAGGGAAAAGGGGATGAAATGTTGGAAAGAGGGGCTAAGCTTAGGGGCTTAAGTCCTTGGGAATAATAATTTATTATTATTCCAAAGTTGTGTGACAAACATGTTTTTATCCTAAGTTCTAGGAGAGGCAACACATGCAACTCCAACGTGTGCAAAAAGGGAATGCATACTTGATGGAGTGCATGCACCTTCATGGGCGACATGTGTCAGCCTAGGGACATGGAATTTAACCTAAGAATTGAGCTGTGATGGAGGTTCATCCTCCATTCTGCCATCGACTGTCTGAAACCATAAATTTCATTTGATCTATGTATGCCTCACGCAACTCTAAAACCTGAAGCCTGTGATATTTTCTTGAGAATATGATACACCATCTATCTGAATTGTTAAGTTTGTGCTCGACCTCTGCGTGGATTCCTTGTCACGCACCCTGAAAACCAGTGACAAACCCGTGAATTGAGCCGTGTCATCTGTGTGTCCTATGAGCCCAGCCTATCCGCTCTTACAGAGTCGAGTCCGTACCTGAACTATCTTTGTGCTGCTGCCTTTTTTGTTTCCTGAATGCAATTGACCAATTGTTGTTGCTGTTATCCTTACTTTGCAGGAATTGGGCTGAAGCTGGTTGAAGAACCAGCTTTTCAGGCCCGTGGAAGAAGAGGCAGGTTGTCAATACTGTGAACAACTCTCTCCAGGTGAGAGAGTCTGATGTGAAGTGGTTTTCTCCCAGAGAGAGTCGAGCACCAACTATAGAGCTCTGAGAATTTCTGATCTGACCTGTTACCGAGACCCAAAGAGGGAGGTGAAGCACTGATGGATTGTGATTGCAAAGGTGTATACTCTCGGGTGGAATATGCATGTGGAGAATGAGATTCCGTGAGTAGTGGGCGTAAGAAGGCTCCTGGAGAGAATCCTTCTGGTTTCTCTGTGCATTTTTCCTGTAACCTCAGCCTAGTCTAGGATTCCCTTTCCTTGGGTGGAGCTTAGTCCCAACTTGGGTGTGACCCACTGTTGAGCATGATGAGCAGCGAGGTCTAAGGCTGGTAGGTTCGTGGAAGGTCTGCATGTAGTTGGTGGAGTTACTACAGTTTCAAATATAAGTATATGCATGTGTTTAATTTCAATTAAAATGCATGTCTGTGGTGCTTGCAATATTATGATGTATTCCATTGCAATGATATTTACTGTTAATTCCATTAATTCTGTATTTTAGTAGTAATTATATGTTTACTCTGTTAAGTAATTTAAATTCATTTAAATGCATACTATATAAGTGTTATTGCACGTAGTAGCATTGCCCGACAATGGGGTTGATGGCCGGGGTTGTTACATAGGGGGTTGTAGCCTCCTTCTGGTTGGAGCCAAAGAAATAGGGAGTTGGATATTCCTTCAAGTTGGAGCTTGGGAAACTAGGGGGTTGGAGTTGGAGAATTGGAAGTTGGTGCTTCCTTGAATGTAATTCTTGACATATAAGAAAAACATTTCGTGGTTTTCTCCTTCATTGGGTTTCCACGTAAATATTGGTGTATTGTGCATTATGTGGATGTGTTTGTTATTGTTTATTATGTACTAATGGATGTTAATGTTTATGATACAATAATATATTGATGATGAACAAATGAAAATTGTTGAATAAGTAAAAAGAATATACATTGTGGTTTAAAAGATTAATAAGTGGTATAATTTCTCATTACTAATTTACCCCCCTCTCTCAGTAATCCAACAATTGGTATCAGAGAAGGTTCCTTGAGGAAACATTTTAACCACTGGAAGGTAGATCATGGAGAGAAAACATATTTATAAAAATGGAATACCACAGTTTGATGGAGAGAACTATGCATTATGGAGAAAAAGAATGAAAACATATGTACAAGCATAGGGATTTGATGTTTGGAAATCAATAGTAGATGGATGTAAAGATCATGCCACTCATGCAATAGATGACAATGTAAATAATCTCAGTCTGAATAATTCGAAAGCCAAATATGCCATCCTGAATGGTCTGGCTGGTTTAGCATATGCCAAGGTTATGCATTGCAACTTCGCAAAGAAGTTTTGGGACAAACTTCAGAATGTTTACGAAAGAGACGTTAAATTCAAGGCAAAAAAGATTCAAACTTAGAGAGGTCAATTTGAACAATTGAAGATGAAGGAAGATTAAAACATTGCGGATTACTTTTTACGATTTGATGAAATAGTGAATGCAATTAAAATATTGGGAGAAGATGTTGATGAATCTATAATTGTTCAAAAAGTACTAAGATCTCTTCCAATGAGATTTGATCCTAATATCTCAACACTAGAAGAAAGAACAAATCTGGATTCAATAAGCATGGATGAGTTACATGGAATATTCACATCCTATGAAATGAGAACAGAACATGTCATAGATTCCAGTTACAAAAGAAGCAACATTCAAAGCATACAAGAAGTCAAAGAAAAAGGGAAAGCAAAAGACATAGTCATAATGTAGTTGCAACGATGATTCATAAGAAGATGAAGAAATGGAAAACTTTGTAAGAAAATTGCAAAAAGGAGCACGTAAATATAAAGGTAAGCTTCCGTCGAATTTTTTTAATTGCGATAAAATTG
>SNQJ01S0108901.1:17918-29335 GCA_010110895.2 Picea sitchensis
TTTATACAACAGATAGAAGATAAGTAATCTGAGTTATGTTTATCACATTTGACATGACTGTGCTGTTTTGTATCATGTTTTCCGCTGTGTGAATGAATTAATGTTGAATGCTATGGAATGTTTAATTATAGCAGTAACCAGATGTGTTTCACTCTGTATTTTAATTGTGTTTAATTCTGTTAAATGCATGTGATCATAAGGTCAGTACAAATTATGTAATCATTCATGTATAGAATGGTAAACTGAGAGGTTGGGAAACCTGGGTAGTGAAAGGGTATGCTACAAATTGGTATCAGAGCAATTGGTACACTACAAACATGTTCTTAGAAGTGAAGTGTTGAAACATAAAGTTGTTTCCATAACCATTTTTCTCATAAATTTGAAGTGTTGAAGTTGAGGTTTTGTGTTGAATTTATTGCCACTATCAAGATTATGATTTCCAGTGGCATTTTTCTCAAAAAATTGAAGTGTTGAAGATTGAGGTTTTGTGTTGACGTTGTTGCAATTGTCAAATTTATGATTTAGCTAGGGTTCTTAACAGAATTAACAACACAGTTATCTAACACATAAACTTGCAAGATAGTGGGTGGGTTCAACAGGAGGGAACCCACTGAAACTTCAAGATTATACAACGATCTTGAGGTTGTGGAGACCTTTCAGTAGTCAAACTGGCTAGAATACTTCAATAGATTGCAAGGTTATAATGACAGCGTGGCCATGGAGTTTTCCTTGAATTTTCAACACATTAGAAACCAAGAATACATTACCTCAATGAAAGGCTTCGAAATCTAGGTTGATGAACCTATGATTGTCAGAGTATCGAGGCTACCAATCATATTTCCCTGGGATAAGGAAGATAGGATACCAACCCTAGATGCCAAGAAGTTGTTCTTTTTGAGTTATGAAGAAGTTGAAGAGAACAAAAATGGAGTAAAGAGAGAAAGAATACATGATCCATGGGATGAAGTCACTTATCACCTTTTGAAGTACATCACATGTGATGTTAGACGAAGTATAGTTTATGCCTACCATTTTAGATTCCTTCACCAATTGAGGAACTTGTTCCACCAAATACATAAGGAAAACCTCAGCATCCCATACTTCTTATTGTATTCATTAATAGAAATAAGCACCAAGGTCAAGAAAGACAAGGAAAAAGCATTAGTCCCCCATGGGATAATAAAATTAATAGTATGTGATGCCTTGAAAAGGCAACCAACGGGGATTTTTTGGGAATATTTTATCACCATGAGTAGGGAGAACTTCCAAGTCCTACAAAATGTAGTGAAGGAACTTAGTCCTGAAAGGGACCCTCAGAGGAACAAGAAAGATAGCGAGGATGAGACCTATAGAAGGAGGAAGGCACATAAAAGAGTATAGCTAGAGTAAGAGGACTAGGAAGTGGCTTCCACACTAATCAAAATGGGGATCCTTAATAATAGCCCCCTGAAAATAAAAAATAAAAGTCACTCTACAGAAAGAAGAGAGCAGGCCTCCACAAGGAAAGCTAGGAAAAGATCACAGATAGCTAAAGAGTTGGTAATTACTCATCTCTCCACTACATTTGTGAACTTGGAATAGGACATTGGTCATGTTAAGAACCTAACTAAGGTACTGGAGGAAAAGAAACAAGAACCTTCCAAGAGGAATGAAACAGAAGCACAAAACATCATGAATGGATTAGAGGAAGTTAAGTCTGAAGCCCTTAAGTGGAAAATCATGGAAGAGAATAAGGCCAAGATAGAGAATGTTAATGGAAAGGGTGACCTATTTCACCTTGAGCGGCGGTTGGCCAACCTATAGGAAAAATGTCAAATTATGAAAATGCAGCATATGGACAACGAAAAACAACTAGAAACTAAAAATAAAACTTGGAAGGCTAAGCTAGCCAAAACCAATGAAGAACTACCCAACAATAATGATAAGGTTGATATCCTACAAGCATCCATATCTAAAATGGAAAATTGATCACGGGATATTCTTAGCTGCAAACCTCTAACTAAAGTATACACCCTCTTTTTGAAGGAGTAGTGGCATAAATTTTAGATGAACATATTGGTCAACTAGATTCCTTACATAGTGGATACCCCAGGGGAGTTTATAGAGACATGCCAACATGGCAATGAGGATGATATAACCCGACTATGTGAATTTTACCTACACAACTTTGTGTTGCCCCATCCCTACATATGGTCACCAAACCCATATGTAGGGGAGGTCTAGCTCAGAGCTTTGTGCTCATGGATCCACTATGAGGAATTAAGCGTTGTCGAGTTCCAAAAATACAGGGAAGAAGAAATTTTCAGCCACCTATGGATTAGGGATAAGGCCATAATACTAGAAGAACTCATCAACAACCACATAGATTTGACTTCAGACACGGAGTTGATTCCCATTCTAGATGAAAAATAAAGAGAGGCAAATGCCCATTTTGAAGCTACAATCAAAATGTCATGGGAAAGTGCACTCCAAGCCTACCATGTCAGATGGGGCCGGATTCATCTTGATCTCTAGAGGATAGAGCCTCACTCTCCTTACAATATATAAAATGCCATGTTTAGGGCACAATTGTGCAAGGAATATTTGAGGAAGATCAAGCTCAAATGGTTGGGCCAAGATTCAATATTGCTCTCCTACTACATCCCACACCTACAAAAGAAATGGATGAGAAGAAGGAGAAGAAGAATTGGAAAGAAGTAGAGCAGAACGCAAGGTACCATGGTAGAGGTGCCATTACTTATTTTATGGCTTATGATACCAGGCAGGCTTGCAAGAAACACCAAGATGAGACAACATAAGAGGCAAATTAAAGAGAAAGATATAGGGAGGAATTTTTTATTGCACAAAGATGTGAAAAGCCTCCAAGTTGAAGGGTGATGATGGGCCACCAAATGATGGAAACTTGAGGCCCATCTCATAGTTGATATGACCCTTTTTGTGGACAAAATATTGCATTACTTGTGGTAAATATGAACATCTTGGGTTATGCATATCGATTGTTATGAATGATTGATTGTTTGAGTTATGTGATATACTTTGGTTTAAATTATGATTTTGATGGATTCATCCATTCTTAAGGTTGTGCTAATAGCTTGTACAAGCAATTTGAATCGTAAGGGTGATCTCCATCAACTTCAACATGATATAAAAGGGGTATCATTCCCCCTTTCCAACCTCCAAAGGAGCCAAGCATTCAAAGAATTCAAGTCACTCAATCAACAAGATCCTAATTCAATTTGTTGATTGAGGGAATTGGAATTAAGGAGACAAATTTGGCTCTTAAAGAAAGGATCCTTGATTCTATGGATCCTAGAGACAAGTGCCCTTCAATAAAAAATTGATTAAAGGGCTAAGTTGTGATTTTTGGTATAAGTAGGAGCTGGGATGAAGTAGGAGATTATCAATTCTTTTATTTTGTCATAATACTTTCATAAGTGACAATGCATTCAAATTGTTAAGGAATACTCTACTATTGTTGGACACACCGACCACACTAAGAGGGGGGGATGAATCAGTGTAGGACTCTTTTTACACTTCTTTCAAAACTTAGTTAGCAACCACTTCAAACATTATTATTCAATCACAATTAGCTACTTACATATAACAACACCATTCATCAATGATAGAGAACATTAAACCATTACCATAATGAACACAAAGAACCCCAGATATATGTGTAAGATTTTGTATTGTGTTGTTACATGAGACTACAATCTCTGGGGTTTATCAACACCAATTGAAAAGAGAACCAAATCCAAGAGGGTACCAACTCTCAATACAATACCCAGCTTGCAAATCTCAGCACTAATTGAGATGTGAGGAATCCAACCCTCAAGTACAAGACCGAGCTTGTAGACAGAAGACAAAATGTCCAACCTGTACCAATAACCTGTCAAAATTTTTTTCTTCTTGTAGTTGTGGATCTATTATGGATCTGTTTCTGTAGCAATGATTATGTTGCCACGATTTTATTATCGTGATTATGTTGTCAGTATTCTGTTGTCGCGGTTTTGTTGTCGCGATTCTGCTACCACAGTTTTGTTGTCGTGGTTCTGCTGCCGTGATTCTATTGTTGCGGTTATGTTGCCACGATTTTGTTGCCGCGATTTTTCTGTCGCGATTTTGTTGTCACAAATTTGATCTATCAATAATACCTGCCAAAATAACCTTTCACAAATGGATATTCAATTATGTTCAAAAATTATATTCATAAGAGACCTTTGCTCTCTTATTTATACTCTCCAAGTAGCTTTCTCTAGAGGTTATCTTCTAACCAACTTCCTTATTTTAGGGATAACCCACTTCTAACCACTTTGTCCAATTATAACCACTTTATCCACAAATAGTAATATCACCACTTCTAGTTGCAACTAATTTATTTTTTAATTATTTTCTTTTTGAAACAACTTAACCCATGATTAACTCCTAGTTGCAACCACTTTGACTAGTAAACGTCTTCTAGGAGCTTCTAGAATAAATTGACTTCTTTGACCTTCTAGGGGCTTCTAGATAACTCATGAGGATTCTCCAACTTCACTAAACCATATCTCCTCAATCGTGAGTAACTACGTGACGTACCACATATCACCGAAAATGGAACTACATGTACTATCCATTTAGAATAGTCTCACCTGCAAATTCACTGATATTCATTACATTATTCCTCAACCAAACGTGGGTTCCTTAACCACACTACTAGGATTACTTAACCACTTAACCATTTGGACTTTACAAAGTGTCTTCTCGTGAGGGATTTCACCATAAGGGGACCACTTTGAGAACTTTATCCAAGAGCGTCTTCCCATGAGGGTTTGTGCCATAAGGGGACCCCTTTGGAGTTCATCCATTTGCACTTCCTATCAACCATGACATGACATCAATGATGCAACTCCCTTTGAAAGCAACTTTGACATCAATGATACAACTCCCTTTGACATCAATGACAACACATCACTATGACACCACTTGACATTAACCTTTGACATCAATTACATCAATGACAACATAATCCAACATCCAATACATCAATGATACAAGCACATCACTATGACAATACTCGACATCAATGACAACATAGTACAATAATCTCCCCCTTTGGCATTGATGACAACACCAATATTGATGTCAACACCAATCATTGATTGTATTGAAACAAAGTTTATTTTTCTTCTCTAAATCCAAATCTCCATTTTTCTCTAGTTATGGAGCCGCCCTTAGTTCTAAAAAGGAGTCAAAAGGTCTTTCGGGATTTTCGGGTTTCAAGGTTCAGCTATTCACAAAGTATGTTTTTTTTAATAGAAACTCCAAAGTCCCGGTACCGAAGTCTCGAAAAAGTGATTGTTTAAAAGGAATTGAACCAATTTCAAAGTAATAATTAAAAACGTTAACGGCTTCTAAGCCTTTCACATGTTCTTTTTCGGCCATCTCAACTTAAACAGCACTTCAAAGTCCCGACGCGCTTTTCACAAAATACCTTATTAATCATGATTAATTAATTTTTAAACATACTTAACAAATCGTTAATCAGTCGTGATTCGGGAAATCAAAGAGTCAACCTTGAGTCTCCATAAAACCCTGATTCCCGAAGTCGCAAAATCCTTAAAAGCTAATGCTATGTTTAATGATAATAAAACCCATTGTGGTTTCACGATTCGGGATTTACTTGTGTCATACCTCTTGGGGACACAATGCTTGAAACTCTGAAACACGAAATCCCAAAATAATTAAGCGCCTAAACGTAATTAACTTAAATTTAAAACAGGATTAATGATATTAAATAACTTTTCGTGTTTCACTATTCGGGAATTTTCGATGGCATTCCTTTCGAAATCCCAGTTTTGATTCACGGATATGTGGCAGTATCTATAACGGATTAATGGAGATATGTTTAACATAAAGTGCATATCTCCAGGCGTACCATCTCCATTAAAGAATTTAATTTTTATCGCCTGTATCGGTACGCTAAATTTAAGACAAGTTAAAGGTTAATAAAGGTTTGTTATTTTGAATTTCATTCTTACTTTCAAACTAGGAGCGAGTTACATTCAGAAGAGCTTACGCATTCCTTCTCTGCAACAGGCTTTCATTTTAGCACAAACATCATGGCACCTAGAAAAGCGCCTAAGAAGAGTGAGGAGGTAGGTGAAAGATCAAATTCGGATGGAGATGTTATATCCGACACTATGCCACATGCTGTGGATTCAGTCAAATTCTGGAGGCAGATTTTTGAAATCTTAGACTATGAGATTAGGAATTGCCCCAATGATTTCGGGAATGAAAAGACTGAAAATAAACTCAGAGACATAGCAGAGTCTAAGCTTCATAAAATAGCCACATGGTCGAGACTCATGCCATACAATGACATGATAAGCTAGGCTTTAGAGAAAATCGACATTCAGACAAGGAGCATTCTAAACAGCCAAAAGTTCATCGTCGGCTCGTTCAGACTCGAGCACATCCAAGTAATGTATAAACTGTACCCTACTTCTAAATACATTTATAATGTCGAATTCGTAGAGGAATTTCAAAGAAAGGAGTGTACAGAATTCGATCAAACATATCCAAGTACAATCAAAGAATGGTGGGGAATTCCAGCTAGATTTAGAGCCGATACCCATGGAATTTATGCCACGGCTTCGTTAAACGAATACATAGTTTATATAGCTCTGATGCTATGTATAATTTTTGGGAGGAAAATCCCTACCCATTTCCCTGCAAAATGGGTGCCACTTCTACACAAAGTAGCTGAGGGTTCCAGTTTCAATTGGGGTAAAATTTTATCAGATAATCTAACTAAGGAGATTGCAGAGTACCAAACGGAAAAATCAAAAGGCCGACTTGCATCTTTTTACATGTCTGCATATATTATGGATGTTATCTGTTACGTGACTCAATTCCCCTTGATTAATTGGAGTTGGAACCCGGCTTGTGTAGAGCCCATTCATGTTTATCACTCTAAACTATGGGAGGAGAATGTTAAAGATTTCGTTTACGAAATCTGGCATTACGTAGTGATACCTTTGCACCAAATTTTGTATGGTTATGCACCCCCTCGTATTTCAGAACCAATCGTGGGAAACCTCAGGGTGATTGCAGATTGGTTTATTGAAGATGGTTTATCCTATGTCAAGGTTTTCGGGTGCTCGATTCCTCCTCGTGCACTTCCGAAGTTCCTTCCCAACAAACTGGTGTGCAGGGAGGTGGCCTACTAAATAATAACAGGTGGCATCGACACAGAATTGAAAGCAGTTTAGAAGAAGTTCTGGCTAATTTTTCCGGTACAGATTGGAAAGTGTTCACTGCTTAACTTTGGTCATTCCAAGGTAGAAGTTGTAGCACTGGAAGACATCAACCTAGTAGATCTTGAACTCAGAAAACATGATCATTATCAAATTGTAGGGAATCATCTTGCTCATTGCAATATGAAAATGTATGAACATGAAGATTCTCCCTATGACGACATGTTCAAGGGAGCCAGAACCTATGAGGAAATATTAGACAGAGTTCAGGCATTATCACCTGACCTACAGACCAGCTTTCTAAATTTCCAGAAGCACAAGCAAAGTGGTTTTCCAAAGATACTACAGGGAGAATCAACATCCCCTCCTCCAGCTCAAGGAAGTATTCCCCCAAGTTTCGGATCAAAGGCTCATTATAAAGGGACTGCAGAAGAAAATCCAAAGAAGACTGAAGTGTCTTCACAAAAAGCAGAAGATTCACCAACAGCGCACTCAAAGTCGGAAACATAAGTTAGGCTCGAGACACCTTCAAAGTCGAGTCAAATGATTCCTCTTTTATCATCAACTATTCCTGCTGATATCCCCAAAACAATAGGAGAAAATCAATCTTCATAATTGGGTAGGCCTATTACATCATTAACTCCTTTACAGTCAACTTTTGGGACCTCCCATCTGGAAGTCATGTATGTAAGTGACCTTACTCCTATCTCTAGAGAAGAGATACCTTCCTCTGACTACTTTTTTAGTAGGAAGAGGAAGGTTGTAGTAAAACAGGAAATGCATTTGAGAGAAGGCACAATGGTGAAGAAACACAGAGTGATCGTAGATGGGCAGAACCTAGAAGAGGAATATTTCGCCACAGAAGTAGCAGGCTCTATGGGAGCTTTGGCAACGGCCAATTTATTCTCAGTTGACTCTCTGAAAACAAGGCTAAAGCAGAAAAATCAAATGATAGCTCAGTTGTAGGACCAAATAAGGCACACAGAAAACAATATTCGAGAGGAGGTAAGTCAAAGAGTTGAACACGCCAAAACTGCTGACAAGCAGGAAATGTAATTGTTGAAGTCTAGTTTAGAGGAAGCAAACAAGCATATGCAAATGAGTCAAGTACAGATTATTCGGTAGGAAGAGTTAGTGAAACAGCAACAAGTTGAGTTGAATTCCATTGAAGGACAAGTTGTGAATATAACAACATTTCAAGCCCAAGCACTAGAGGTGCATGAGAAACTACAATCAGAACAACAAAACATGCTTTCTCAAATAGAAATCGTTCAAAACTACTTCCTGGAAATAAGCCACTCACTAGATAACATTGCTCTCAAGGAAAAAGAGGCTACAGTAGCTCGCGTTGCTTTTCAAAAGGCAGTAGCGTTTTTGGCTAGAGAGGAAGTAACAGCAATCCTAAATCTTACTGTAGAAGAACAGATCAGGGGAGACATCATATTAAAAACGTGGGAGACCAATATTGTCGAAAGCAGGAAAATGGCAAGAGAGGTTAAGAAAAAATGTGAAGAAGTGTTTGATCGGCTAGATACAAAAACATTAAGCATTGGTAAAGGTGATTGTCCTGGGCTATTAGGACATATCAATGTTGTAAGGCATCAACTACATATCAAGGAGAGTTGGAATGAAGCCCAGCTCGAGATTTCACAATTGAAGCATCTTGACATCACCCAAATGGATAAGTGGCTAATAAAGCCAAATCTACAGTTTCAGTTGACAAAGTTTGAAAAGGGAAAGATTGAAGACATGCTGCCCCAAATTCAAAGGAAGTTGTATGTGTTTGAAGCAAAGGATACGACAGAACCTTCCAAAATTTTGGTGCGGTTTCTAGACAGGTGTGTCGAGTGTTTTGGACTGAGTGAAGGAAGCGCTTCAAAGAAATGATGAAGTAACGCATGTATGCTCATTTTTGTCCAACTGGTAGAAAAGTAAAAAGTAACTGAGAAAAACGATTCAAATTTTGTATCATGTAACCATTAGCACCTAGGAGATTAAGAGAATACCAACCGTCTAGGGTTGATGATTTTCTTTGTATAAATACAATTTTGAAAGATAGAACAAAGAGGCTTTTTTCCTTGGTCGATTGTAGCTGAGAAATTTTTCATTTTCCAGAATTAATATAAATGCAAATCGAAGACTCCAAATGCCGTCAAGTTTGAGTTATGTGTCCCTCTGTTATTTCATATTTAACATCATTTCTTATATATCTTTGATGAATGCTTAGTTGTAATTTAGTACAACCTCTACTGTGGTGATTGATTATTTTAGTCATCTAATCGTTTACAACTTTTCCTCTATATCGGCTATCAGCAGGTACAAGACCTGTGAATTACTTAGATTTCTATATCTTATGCTTCATTAAAGTTTTTCTTATCTATTTTCTTCTTCTGTCACAAAGTGAGATTCTTCCTTGGTTGATGCCTCTCATTGTTCCACAGCTTTATATTTTCTTCAATTTCATGCATGATTTTCAGTTTAACTTAGATACGGCCTTTGATTTTGTTATACTATTAATTCAAATTTGGGAATTTTTCTTACATAGTCTAAAATAGAAACAACAAATCTTTAAAACTCTTTTTCCTCCATGACTGTACCTATTACGAGATAGCCCAATATCGAACCCGGTCTTACAGACCAGACCAATATCGCTTTAACTCTTTTTAACACCATCTTAAAAAATGTTACCACCTGGGTTGAACTTGAACACTCATGGGCAGCCATTGAGTAGGACATTAGCGTCCAGAAACAATTGGAAGATAGACAAAGACAACTCAGAAATCAGCCATAGTTCCTTTTCCCCTAAAGAGTTGTTTTTCCTTTCTTTATAGACCCTCTTTATTTTTGAATGCCTAGACTTTATACTTTCAAGCCTTAAGTATAAACTCTGGAACAACATATGGAAACACTTGGACATGGCAATGCTCATGCTCCATTTGTGATCATCGCTCCTCGTCAATGCGACTATCTCTCACCCTTTGACATCAATGGAAAAAGGTATATATCTTTGGGGATGCTCCCCTTGACTGAATTATCCTTGAGGTTTCTCCCCCTGGCTACACTGTCATGTGGGCTACTCTTCATGCATCTGATGAATCTCTCCTCTTGGAATCATACCTCTGTAACCAATCAAGGGAAAAATAATAACTCCCCCTGTGGGTATATCTCCCCTTTTCTTCTCTGCAAAATGTTAGGTAATCACTGTGAACTATATGCTTCTGTTACAGATGTTGTTTCTTTACTAGAACACTGATCAACTGCTCAACAATAATACATCAAGAATACCATGCTCTTCTTATGACGATCCTTGGACCTGTCCATGCATTAACCATCTAAACTCGTGCCATACCATACATCAAGTGTATGCCAATCATACATAAGATCTCATGCATCAACCATGAAGCAAAGGATATGTCAAAAATGAATAGTGAATCATGAGCAAACCATCAACCATGTGCATCTTGTGCCATATCATGTGCTAACCATGCACATCAACCATGTACATCAACTACTAACCATGTGTTAAATGTGTATCAAGATCATCAATAAAATCATAAACCATACAACATGCCAACCATGTGCCTCAAACAAGTTTCATATCACTCATGATATGCCTCTATCATAAACCAGTTTCCACAAACCATATGCCAAAAAATTTATCTCAACCATCAAGCATCATTAATCTTGTACCATACACCATCAATAAGTGCATCAACCATGTACCAAACATGTGTCACCACTTGTACCATAGAAAGTGCATCAACCATGAACCAAACATGTGTCACCACTTGTACCATAGCAGGTGCATCAACCATGCACCAAACCTCAAAAATATGAACCACAATCAAGATATCCATACATATATGCCACATTATCCATAAACCATGTCCTAGTGATACTACTAACAAGTGCCTCTAACAAACAACCAAGTTTGTACCAATCATCCATCAACTGTAGATCAAGCTATGACTCATCAATGATGTACAACATCACCACCTCATAAAATCATCAACTACATGTCCCAATATGTAGCTCAACCATATGCCAAATACATACACCAAGACATCCAACAAATATGCTTCTAACAATACATCACAAGATATGTCAATGGAGCTCACATATGTACCAGCAAGGTACTATAACAGATCTACCTCAAAACCATTCACTACAGCAAGTACT
>SNQJ01S0108901.1:29345-40615 GCA_010110895.2 Picea sitchensis
AGTCTAGATAGCCCATGACTGATGTTTTAATTTCTGAGGGCAGATGCTCTTCCGTATCTCATAGATGTGAGTGGAATAATGGCCTAGATGACTCAGTTTATATCATGATATTGTTTCTATGTAGGTTGATATCAGATGATATGATTACTATGAAGACTGTATGTCTCTGGACAATAGATGTATGCTACTGTGGTGGATGTGTTCCACTGGTTGTGACTATGTGTCACTGATTAAGTAGTCGTGTGCTACTTGGTGTGGTTGTGTACCACTGGATAGTAGTTGTGTACTACTATGGATAGAAACAGTTGTGTTCTATTGAATGACATTGTTTTGATTTCCATGTAGACTATCAATAGTGTTGAAAATTATTATCAGCTAGATGGATAGTCAGTGTGCTAGTGGACATACATTCTCCAAGAGGAAAATGGTCCAGGATATTTATTCTTCTAGGACGTATGTCTGAATTAGAACAATAGTCCTTGTAGCCCATGGCGTGGCTTCCAACACCTGTGTCAATAGTTATTCTTCTAGAACTTATGTTTGGATGAGAAGAATGGTTATTGTATCACTCTGTGGAGTGAGTGACTTATTCAACATCATGCTTGATTACTCAAATGGAGTATGGCTTCGAGAGATGATGCAGTTGATTCTATCAAATGATACTGATAGTAATGATGGTGCTCATGATCTAATCATGATATAGCTTGTATGGCTATGATGATGCTACCAGTTGAATGGTATATTTGTGCTCAAGACCATTGCCTTCAATACTTCCCTAGCTAAGAGGGAGTGTCGATATTATGGTAGCTGCAGGAGGTATTAATCTCCACGTGTAACCCTGATGAGGATAGAATATTCCGGGAAGCAAGAAGAAACCCTAAAGCATTGGACATAACCCTAGAAGACAAGTCGGCTACAGGAAATATTTAATATTGAGTGTTTAGCCTCCAGAATAAGAAGCCGACCCAGAAAGCTAAGGAGAAACAATATAAATACATGACTCCAGAGCTCATTTTGAGGACACAAATTGCAATGATAGAAATGTAAGAGTGCACATTGCAGAAACTACAAAAAATGCGCAAGTCTGGAGAGTAGCTACAGCTGCAGCTACTCCAACTTGTATTCTTGGTTTAGGCTTGGAATTTCTATTGGTTATGGTTTGGACTTTCTGCCTTGTGTGTTTTCTCTAGAGAGAGGTACGCTACATTGATTGGATATTAGGCCTAGGGTTTACTTCCATAATTATTCTATGTCAAGGTTAAGTTGCTCGGAGGTGGCTTCAGCCTATGGTTGGGTGGCAATATTGCTATATTGTCTATGGTTAAACGAGCACATCTATTATTCTAACATAATCAACTAACAATTATCTTGTAGATGAAGAAGAAGATTTATTGAAGCTTAAAGCAAAAGTTATATATGCTCTAGGATAAGTTAACAATGAAATAGGAGATGATTTAGATACTTTTGAGGATATTGAAAGAATTACTAAGGAATCCCTAGATAAGTACCAAAGACATTTCATGGCACTAAAAAAATTGCTCAAGAAACAAGAAGGAAGTGAAACAACCAATCAAATGACTCAATTAGAAGGAAAAGAAGAAGAGACCAAGAGACTAAAGAATGAAATAATTAGTCAATCAGAAGAAAAGAAGAAGGTAGATGACGAGCTTAGAAAAATCCTTGAAGATCTTAAAGAAACAAAATAAATTAATGTAAATTTGAAGAAGCCAAAAGGATAGAAGAACTATTGAAGAATCAAGTAGATGAAAAGGAAGAATCATGCCATAAGATGGAAGTATAAGTAGTTGAACTCAGAAGGAAAGAAAAGAAGTAAAAAAGGTTCATGAATAGCTCAACAATCTTGGATGAAATCTTGGATTGTCAAAGACCACCAAATGATAAATCAGGTCTTGGATACAATAAGGACATAACACATTATGAAGCTAACACTTCCAGGAAGCATGAGGTAATTCATTCATATTCAAAAAGTGGAAGCAAAGATGCAATTCAAGTACCTACACAAAGAAAGGAAACCTTCAGAAGAACATAGAAAAGAATACATCAAGAAGCCATCCCTACACCTCAAAGCAAATTCAAAAGAGAGACACCTTCAAGGTGGACACCAAAACAAAGGTATGCAATTTATTTTCATGGTCACTATTTCTCATGTAATGAATATGGTCACAAAGTTTTGGATTGCATATATTTTGCAAGGAAAGATGTTGGAAGATTCCATAACATCCTAATATATTGGAGATGCAATCAAGTGGGACACATTGTTGCACATTGTCACAACATGAGATGTTAGAACTGCAGTGGGTTTGGCCACAAATCCAAGGATTTATGGAATTCAAGAAGACAATCAATGAGAAATACTTCATAATATATGACAAGAAGAGAAAATGAAGCATGGAAGAAAGACAATGTTGAAAGGATGGAAGCTCAAAAAACCAGTGCTGAGAAACTAGGACACTTTTAGAAATGGATGAAGAAGACTAAACAACAAGATATGAATGACGACATACAAAATGAGGAAAGCCTTACATTTTTTGAGGTATATGTGGGCTCCTATGGTAACAATCACATATATACACATTCTGTCTAAAGAAAATTCGCATACACACACAAGCTGTATGCAGTGAAGTCGCATACATGAGGTAAATCCCTTAGAAAGGGGGTGTACAGATGGGTTGCAACATGGTTTGATGGTACATCATAGTTTATGCAGGGTTTGAGATGATTTGCTTCAGGTTTTCATGTTTGTATGTGTGGTGATAATTTGTGATTGAGTTTTGGAGCATATGCTTGATGCCTATCTTGGATTCATGGTACTAACCTTAGAGTGTGGATTGATGCATTTTCTATTAAGGTACAATGTTGGTTATGTTATGTATTTTATCAATGAGGTTATGGCACTTTGTTTATGAGATATATCATGATGATGTGATACTAGCTAGAGATATATCGTTGATCTATTGAGGGAAACTCTTGGTACATGTTTAGAGGTACTATTGGTTTCTCAGTACTTGCTGTAGTGAATGGTTTTGAGGTAGATCTGTTATAGTACCTTGCTGGTACATATGTGAGCTCCATTGACATATCTTGTGATGTATTGTTAGAAGCATATTTGTTGGATGTCTTGGTGTATGTATTTGGCATATGGTTGAGCTACATATTGGGACATGTAGTTGATGATTTTATGAGGTGGTGATGTTGTACATCATTGATGAGTCATAGCTTGATCTACAGTTGATGGATGATTGGTACAAACTTGGTTGTTTGTTAGAGGCACTTGTTAGTAGTATCACTAGGACATGGTTTATGGATAATGTGGCATATATGTATGGATATCTTGATTGTGGTTCATATTTTTGAGGTTTGGTGCATGGTTGATGCACCTGCTATGGTACAAGTGGTGACACATGTTTGGTTCATGGTTGATGCACTTTCTATGGTACAAGTGGTGACACATGTTTGGTACATGGTTGATGCACTTATTGATGGTGTATGGTACAAGATTAATGATGCTTGATGGTTGAGATAAATTTTTTGGCATATGGTTTGTGGAAACTGGTTTATGATAGAGGCATATCATGAGTGATATGAAACTTGTTTGAGGCACATGGTTGGCATGTTGTATGGTTTATGATTTTATTGATGATCTTGATACACATTTAACACATGGTTAGTAGTTGATGTACATGGTTGATGTGCATGGTTAGCACATGATATGGCACAAGATGCACATGGTTGATGGTTTGCTCATGATTCACTATTCATTTTTGACATATCCTTTGCTTCATGGTTGATGCATGAGATCTTATGTATGATTGGCATACACTTGATGTATGGTATGGCACGAGTTTAGATGGTTAATGCATGGACAGGTCCAAGGATCGTCATAAGAAGAGCATGGTATTCTTGATGTATTATTGTTGAGCAGTTGATCAGTGTTCTAGTAAAGAAACAACATCTGTAACAGAAGCATATAGTTCACAGTGATTACCTAACATTTTGCAGAGAAGAAAAGGGGAGATATACCCACAGGGGGAGTTATTATTTTTCCCTTGATTGGTTACAGAGGTATGATTCCAAGAGGAGAGATTCATCAGATGCATGAAGAGTAGCCCACATGACAGTGTAGCCAGGGGGAGAAACCTCAAGGATAATTCAGTCAAGGGGAGCATCCCCAAAGATATATACCTTTTTCCATTGATGTCAAAGGGTGAGAGATAGTCGCATTGACGAGGAGCGATGATCACAAATGGAGCATGAGCATTGCCATGTCCAAGTGTTTCCATATGTTGTTCCAGAGTTTATACTTAAGGCTTGAAAGTATAAAGTCTAGGCATTCAAAAATAAAGAGGGTCTATAAAGAAAGGAAAAACAACTCTTTAGGGGAAAAGGAACTATGGCTGATTTCTGAGTTGTCTTTGTCTATCTTCCAATTGTTTCTGGACGCTAATGTCCTACTCAATGGCTGCCCATGAGTGTTCAAGTTCAACCCAGGTGGTAACATTTTTTAAGATGGTGTTAAAAAGAGTTAAAGCGATATTGGTCTGGTCTGTAAGACCGGGTTCGATATTGGGCTATCTCGTAATAGGTACAGTCATGGAGGAAAAAGAGTTTTAAAGATTTGTTGTTTCTATTTTAGACTATGTAAGAAAAATTCCCAAATTTGAATTAATAGTATAACAAAATCAAAGGCCGTATCTAAGTTAAACTGAAAATCATGCATGAAATTGAAGAAAATATAAAGCTGTGGAACAATGAGAGGCATCAACCAAGGAAGAATCTCACTTTGTGACAGAAGAAGAAAATAGATAAGAAAAACTTTAATGAAGCATAAGATATAGAAATCTAAGTAATTCACAGGTCTTGTACCTGCTGATAGCCGATATAGAGGAAAAGTTGTAAACGATTAGATGACTAAAATAATCAATCACCACAGTAGAGGTTGTACTAAATTACAACTAAGCATTCATCAAAGATATATAAGAAATGATGTTAAATATGAAATAACAGAGGGACACATAACTCAAACTTGACGGCATTTGGAGTCTTCGATTTGCATTTATATTAATTCTGGAAAATGAAAAATTTCTCAGCTACAATCGACCAAGGAAAAAAGCCTCTTTGTTCTATCTTTCAAAATTGTATTTATACAAAGAAAATCATCAACCCTAGACGGTTGGTATTCTCTTAATCTCCTAGGTGCTAATGGTTACATGATACAAAATTTGAATCGTTTTTCTCAGTTACTTTTTACTTTTCTACCAGTTGGACAAAAATGAGCATACATGCGTTACTTCATCATTTCTTTGAAGCGCTTCCTTCACTCAGTCCAAAACACTCGACACACCTGTCTAGAAACCGCACCAAAATTTTGGAAGGTTCTGTCGTATCCTTTGCTTCAAACACATACAACTTCCTTTGAATTTGGGGCAGCATGTCTTCAATCTTTCCCTTTTCAAACTTTGTCAACTGAAACTGTAGATTTGGCTTTATTAGCCACTTATCCATTTGGGTGATGTCAAGATGCTTCAATTGTGAAATCTCGAGCTGGGCTTCATTCCAACTCTCCTTGATATGTAGTTGATGCCTTACAACATTGATATGTCCTAATAGCCCAGGACAATCACCTTTACCAATGCTTAATGTTTTTGTATCTAGCCGATCAAACACTTCTTCACATTTTTTCTTAACCTCTCTTGCCATTTTCCTGCTTTCGACAATATTGGTCTCCCACGTTTTTAATATGATGTCTCCCCTGATCTGTTCTTCTACAGTAAGATTTAGGATTGCTGTTACTTCCTCTCTAGCCAAAAACGCTACTGCCTTTTGAAAAGCAACGCGAGCTACTGTAGCCTCTTTTTCCTTGAGAGCAATGTTATCTAGTGAGTGGCTTATTTCCAGGAAGTAGTTTTGAACGATTTCTATTTGAGAAAGCATGTTTTGTTGTTCTGATTGTAGTTTCTCATGCACCTCTAGTGCTTGGGCTTGAAATGTTGTTATATTCACAACTTGTCCTTCAATGGAATTCAACTCAACTTGTTGCTGTTTCACTAACTCTTCCTACCGAATAATCTGTACTTGACTCATTTGCATATGCTTGTTTGCTTCCTCTAAACTAGACTTCAACAATTACATTTCCTGCTTGTCAGCAGTTTTGGCGTGTTCAACTCTTTGACTTACCTCCTCTCGAATATTGTTTTCTGTGTGCCTTATTTGGTCCTACAACTGAGCTATCATTTGATTTTTCTGCTTTAGCCTTGTTTTCAGAGAGTCAACTGAGAATAAATTGGCCGTTGCCAAAGCTCCCATAGAGCCTGCTACTTCTGTGGCGAAATATTCCTCTTCTAGGTTCTGCCCATCTACGATCACTCTGTGTTTCTTCACCATTGTGCCTTCTCTCAAATGCATTTCCTGTTTTACTACAACCTTCCTCTTCCTACTAAAAAAGTAGTCAGAGGAAGGTATCTCTTCTCTAGAGATAGGAGTAAGGTCACTTACATACATGACTTCCAGATGGGAGGTCCCAAAAGTTGACTGTAAAGGAGTTAATGATGTAATAGGCCTACCCAATTATGAAGATTGATTTTCTCCTATTGTTTTGGGGATATCAGCAGGAATAGTTGATGATAAAAGAGGAATCATTTGACTCGACTTTGAAGGTGTCTCGAGCCTAACTTATGTTTCCGACTTTGAGTGCGCTGTTGGTGAATCTTCTGCTTTTTGTGAAGACACTTCAGTCTTCTTTGGATTTTCTTCTGCAGTCCCTTTATAATGAGCCTTTGATCCGAAACTTGGGGGAATACTTCCTTGAGCTGGAGGAGGGGATGTTGATTCTCCCTGTAGTATCTTTGGAAAACCACTTTGCTTGTGCTTCTGGAAATTTAGAAAGCTGGTCTGTAGGTCAGGTGATAATGCCTGAACTCTGTCTAATATTTCCTCATAGGTTCTGGCTCCCTTGAACATGTCGTCATAGGGAGAATCTTCATGTTCATACATTTTCATATTGCAATGAGCAAGATGATTCCCTACAATTTGATAATGATCATGTTTTCTGAGTTCAAGATCTACTAGGTTGATGTCTTCCAGTGCTACAACTTCTACCTTGGAATGACCAAAGTTAAGCAGTGAACACTTTCCAATCTGTACCGGAAAAATTAGCCAGAACTTCTTCTAAACTGCTTTCAATTCTGTGTCGATGCCACCTGTTATTATTTAGTAGGCCACCTCCCTGCACACCAGTTTGTTGGGAAGGAACTTCGGAAGTGCACGAGGAGGAATCGAGCACCCGAAAACCTTGACATAGGATAAACCATCTTCAATAAACCAATCTGCAATCACCCTGAGGTTTCCCACGATTGGTTCTGAAATACGAGGGGGTGCATAACCATACAAAATTTGGTGCAAAGGTATCACTACGTAATGCCAGATTTCGTAAACGAAATCTTTAACATTCTCCTCCCATAGTTTAGAGTGATAAACATGAATGGGCTCTACACAAGCCGGGTTCCAACTCCAATTAATCAAGGGGAATTGAGTCACGTAACAGATAACATCCATAATATATGCAGACATGTAAAAAGATGCAAGTCGGCCTTTTGATTTTTCCGTTTGGTACTCTGCAATCTCCTTAGTTAGATTATCTGATAAAATTTTACCCCAATTGAAACTGGAACCCTCAGCTACTTTGTGTAGAAGTGGCACCCATTTTGCAGGGAAATGGGTAGGGATTTTCCTCCCAAAAATTATACATAGCATCAGAGCTATATAAACTATGTATTCGTTTAACGAAGCCGTGGCATAAATTCCATGGGTATCGGCTCTAAATCTAGCTGGAATTCCCCACCATTCTTTGATTGTACTTGGATATGTTTGATCGAATTCTGTACACTCCTTTCTTTGAAATTCCTCTACGAATTCGACATTATAAATGTATTTAGAAGTAGGGTACAGTTTATACATTACTTGGATGTGCTCGAGTCTGAACGAGCCGACGATGAACTTTTGGCTGTTTAGAATGCTCCTTGTCTGAATGTCGATTTTCTCTAAAGCCTAGCTTATCATGTCATTGTATGGCATGAGTCTCGACCATGTGGCTATTTTATGAAGCTTAGACTCTGCTATGTCTCTGAGTTTATTTTCAGTCTTTTCATTCCCGAAATCATTGGGGCAATTCCTAATCTCATAGTCTAAGATTTCAAAAATCTGCCTCCAGAATTTGACTGAATCCACAGCATGTGGCATAGTGTCGGATATAACATCTCCATCCGAATTTGATCTTTCACCTACCTCCTCACTCTTCTTAGGCGCTTTTCTAGGTGCCATGATGTTTGTGCTAAAATGAAAGCCTGTTGCAGAGAAGGAATGCGTAAGCTCTTCTGAATGTAACTCGCTCCTAGTTTGAAAGTAAGAATGAAATTCAAAATAACAAACCTTTATTAACCTTTAACTTGTCTTAAATTTAGCGTACCGATACAGGCGATAAAAATTAAATTCTTTAATGGAGATGGTACGCCTGGAGATATGCACTTTATGTTAAACATATCTCCATTAATCCGTTATAGATACTGCCACATATCCGTGAATCAAAACTGGGATTTCGAAAGGAATGCCATCGAAAATTCCCGAATAGTGAAACACGAAAAGTTATTTAATATCATTAATCCTGTTTTAAATTTAAGTTAATTACGTTTAGGCGCTTAATTATTTTGGGATTTCGTGTTTCAGAGTTTCAAGCATTGTGTCCCCAAGAGGTATGACACAAGTAAATCCCGAATCGTGAAACCACAATGGGTTTTATTATCATTAAACATAGCATTAGCTTTTAAGGATTTTGCGACTTCGGGAATCAGGGTTTTATGGAGACTCAAGGTTGACTCTTTGATTTCCCGAATCACGACTGATTAACGATTTGTTAAGTATGTTTAAAAATTAATTAATCATGATTAATAAGGTATTTTGTGAAAAGCGCGTCGGGACTTTGAAGTGCTGTTTAAGTTGAGATGGCCGAAAAAGAACATGTGAAAGGCTTAGAAGCCGTTAACGTTTTTAATTATTACTTTGAAATTGGTTCAATTCCTTTTAAACAATCACTTTTTCGAGACTTCGGTACCGGGACTTTGGAGTTTCTATTAAAAAAAACATACTTTGTGAATAGCTGAACCTTGAAACCCGAAAATCCCGAAAGACCTTTTGACTCCTTTTTAGAACTAAGGGCGGCTCCATAACTAGAGAAAAATGGAGATTTGGATTTAGAGAAGAAAAATAAACTTTGTTTCAATACAATCAATGATTGGTGTTGACATCAATATTGGTGTTGTCATCAATGCCAAAGGGGGAGATTATTGTACTATGTTGTCATTGATGTCGAGTATTGTCATAGTGATGTGCTTGTATCATTGATGTATTGGATGTTGGATTATGTTGTCATTGATGTAATTGATGTCAAAGGTTAATGTCAAGTGGTGTCATAGTGATGTGTTGTCATTGATGTCAAAGGGAGTTGTATCATTGATGTCAAAGTTGCTTTCAAAGGGAGTTGCATCATTGATGTCATGTCATGGTTGATAGGAAGTGCAAATGGATGAACTCCAAAGGGGTCCCCTTATGGCACAAACCCTCATGGGAAGACGCTCTTGGATAAAGTTCTCAAAGTGGTCCCCTTATGGTGAAATCCCTCACGAGAAGACACTTTGTAAAGTCCAAATGGTTAAGTGGTTAAGTAATCCTAGTAGTGTGGTTAAGGAACCCACGTTTGGTTGAGGAATAATGTAATGAATATCAGTGAATTTGCAGGTGAGACTATTCTAAATGGATAGTACATGTAGTTCCATTTTCGGTGATATGTGGTACGTCACGTAGTTACTCACGATTGAGGAGATATGGTTTAGTGAAGTTGGAGAATCCTCATGAGTTATCTAGAAGCCCCTAGAAGGTCAAAGAAGTCAATTTATTCTAGAAGCTCCTAGAAGACGTTTACTAGTCAAAGTGGTTGCAACTAGGAGTTAATCATGGGTTAAGTTGTTTCAAAAAGAAAATAATTAAAAAATAAATTAGTTGCAACTAGAAGTGGTGATATTACTATTTGTGGATAAAGTGGTTATAATTGGACAAAGTGGTTAGAAGTGGGTTATCCCTAAAATAAGGAAGTTGGTTAGAAGATAACCTCTAGAGAAAGCTACTTGGAGAGTATAAATAAGAGAGCAAAGGTCTCTTATGAATATAATTTTTGAACATAATTGAATATCCATTTGTGAAAGGTTATTTTGGCAGGTATTATTGATAGATCAAATTTGTGACAACAAAATCGCGACAGAAAAATCGCGGCAACAAAATCGTGGCAACATAACCGCAACAATAGAATCACGGCAGCAGAACCACGACAACAAAACTGTGGTAGCAGAATCGCGACAACAAAACCGCGACAACAGAATACTGACAACATAATCACGATAATAAAATCGTGGCAACATAATCATTGCTACAGAAACAGATCCATAATAGATCCACAACTACAAGAAGAAAAAAATTTTGACAGGTTATTGGTACAGGTTGGACATTTTGTCTTCTGTCTACAAGCTCGGTCTTGTACTTGAGGGTTGGATTCCTCACATCTCAATTAGTGCTGAGATTTGCAAGCTGGGTATTGTATTGAGAGTTGGTACCCTCTTGGATTTGGTTCTCTTTTCAATTGGTGTTGATAAACCCCAGAGATTGTAGTCTCATGTAACAACACAATACAAAATCTTACACATATATCTGGGGTTCTTTGTGTTCATTATGGTAATGGTTTAATGTTCTCTATCATTGATGAATGGTGTTGTTATATGTAAGTAGCTAATTGTGATTGAATAATAATGTTTGAAGTGGTTGCTAACTAAGTTTTGAAAGAAGTGTAAAAAGAGTCCTACACTGATTCATCCCCCCCTCTTAGTGTGGTCGGTGTGTCCAACAATAGTAGAGTATTCCTTAACAATTTGAATGCATTGTCACTTATGAAAGTATTATGACAAAATAAAAGAATTGATAATCTCCTACTTCATCCCAGCTCCTACTTATACCAAAAATCACAACTTAGCCCTTTAATCAATTTTTTATTGAAGGGCACTTGTCTCTAGGATCCATAGAATCAAGGATCCTTTCTTTAAGAGCCAAATTTGTCTCCTTAATTCCAATTCCCTCAATCAACAAATTGAATTAGGATCTTGTTGATTGAGTGACTTGAATTCTTTGAATGCTTGGCTCCTTTGGAGGTTGGA
>SNQJ01S0108902.1:0-23377 GCA_010110895.2 Picea sitchensis
TGGCCAAAACAACCCGCGTACACCCTCAAAAGCATGGAAAAAAATAAAGATGCAAGAGCTAACTCCTCTTTGAACTGTCATGGAACATGATGTATGTCCACTGGAGGGAGAGGGAACACAAGGAAATCAATATCTTGGTTGATGAAGACCGTGCTGCCATTTCCGCATTGAAACAATGTGGGTTATGGAAGTTCTATCGGTGTTCGTTTATGAGGGCACAACCCAAGATACTAAATGCTCTGGTGGATTACTCATACCCATATGCAGAGGTATTTATGATTGAGGGGATGTCATTGAATCCAAATAATAAGAATATATACTTCTTGAATGGCCTCTCAAGGAGAGGGGAACCAGTCAATCTGTGCACATTTCCCCCTGGGCCCTTCAACGTTGCTGACTACATCAGGATGCACTACGAGGCTGGAACTGAGAAAGAAGTTTCTCAAGTTCCCATCAACCATATCACCAAATTTTGACTAAAGGTGGTCCTAGTTATCATTGGGCAGATCACTAGATCCGCGATCCTCAACCAGGCCTCCTGGGCGCACATGTATTGTGCCATGCATTGCCTAGATGGATGTATTTTCGACTGGGGTATGACCATGCTCACTTGCATGAAGAGGTGACTGACAGATTATCGTGAGTGAGTCAACAAGAACTTCAAGTTTGACACCATACTATGCTTGTTCTTCTTCGAGAGGGTGTCCAGTCTGAGTCCGAGAGATACTGTATGGGGGCATGTGGCCTCCTTCCCAACGGTATGCATATGGGAAGCATTGTTGCCATGGTAGGGGGGAGGAAGGACCATAAAGGCCTTCGATGACACGTTCTTCAACTGGTGGGCATGGTAGATTCCAATGCTAGAGGACTACCCCTACACTGGAATCAACTTCTCCAAAGACCCGATCATTCTCGTACCTCCTGGAGAGGAGCGAGGAGAGCTAGGTACATGTGTTTTAATGTTATTTAATTTTTAGTTTATTTTATATATATCATTTTTTATATGTATCAAAGTATTTGAAATCTATGTATCTGTTATGTACAGACGTGGGACCAGTGTAGCTGAAAGACTTCACGAGGACTAGGTGATGTCCTTGACTAGAGGCAGTACCAATAGCAGTTGACGAAGAAAAAACTATAGGGGGGACTCCATCCGGAGAGGCTGACAAAGTTTTGATGTGGGTGGAGTGGAACATCACTGTGCTCACTCATGTTGTTCCCATGGCCGAGATCGAGGATCTCCCATCATCTATGCAGCCTCAAGTAGTTGGGGTGCCATGGACTTGAGTCCAAATTTTCTGGCATTTGGCTGACGTTGTCGTTCACTATGGCAGGGCCAACATGCCCCAAGCTTAGATAGGATGGACTCATTATGTGCCGAGGGAACTCTTTGTATATTTTTGAGGGCATAAGCCCTGTGATTTATACTGGATATTATTTTTGAGACGTTCGTGCCCAACTATGTACTCTGACACTTTCTGACATATATATATTTACATATTTTATGTATTAGGAGTCACATTTATTTAAAAATGTATGTACATGTGTATGTGCGTTCTTCTTTTTATGTGTGTGCAACATGCCTATGTAATACTTGATTAGCTAGAGTATATGTCATTTGATTTAATCTCCTAGGAACATGGATATATGTAATGTAATCAAATCAACGTTCTAAGAGACGTACCGTAAGGAAACATCGGTGTAAAGTAGGATCATAAACGCGGTAAACTCCATTTAACTGGGACACAACCAAATGAGCATCTAATTAGACCTGGAGGTGATAAATTCCATGCGACAAAGTGTCACGAAGAAACTCTATCACTGCGTTGTACACGATGGCATTGTTTGTGGTGTCACCTAGACAGATGCCTCCGGAAGATAGAAACTGGCCTTGAGGCGTGAAAATAACCCAAGCTGTGGAAGAAAGCCTTCGAGTGTGTTGGATAGTGCTATCCATGAACCCAAAGAACACCTCTGATTCACTTGACATCTTCCACAGTGAAAAAGATGACATAAATAACGACACGTCCATAAAAAAAAGACAAAAAAAATGTATAAGAACTATACATATGTACAAGAAGTCACCCAGGTGACCAACCTATGAGTAACACTTCTTGAGGTAGAGCCCATTTCTAGGATCTACCAAGTCATTTCCCTCAAAGTCAACCATATGATAAACGCCCTTCTTTAAGACCTACTTCACGATGAAAGGTCTGAACCACATGGGTTTAAACTTTCCTGTCCCCAGGTGATCCTTGTCTTGGTCATACACCAGGACAAGATCGCCTTTGAAGAAAATCCGATGATGAATGAACCGATCATATTGACACTTGACTCATTTCTTGTGAGCCTCATTGGCCAAGGCTGCATCACGATGTTTCTCATCGAGATAATTGAGATATAATAGGCATTCTTCAAGCGGTGAAGTGTTTGGAAATAACTCTACTGCCAACTTTAAAGACAAGATCTGGAACTCAATAGGAAAGATTGATTCGAACCTGTAAACGAGTTGAAAAGGTGAGAAACTAGTGGCAATATTTATAGACATTCGGTAGGCCCATAATTCCAAGTACAACATCAAATGCCAATTCAACTTGGAAGAATTGATTGTTCGCTGAAGAATATCCTTGAGGGACTTATTCGTATCTTCCACCTGGCCATTCGCTTGTGGGTAGTAGGGTGATGAATGCTCTTGTCTCAACCCAATCTTTGATGTTAACTCAGACATCATTTTGTTTTGGAAGTGACTTCCATGGTCAGTGAAAATATCCTTCAGGATGTCGATCCTTGCTACTATCTAGTTAAAAATGAAGAGTGTCGTTGTTTCTCCATCACTATTAAATGTTGGCATAGCCTCGACCCACTTTGTGAAGTATTATACCACTATGATGATATGACGATGCACCTTGGCTGAAACCGGGTGGCATGTAGTAAAATCAATCCCCCACTTGGTGAAGGGACCAACAACAATGACAAGAAACATGGGAGAAGGATGTGCCCTCATCTTCCGATAGAAGATCTCACATGGGTGGCACTTCTTGACAGACTTGATGCAATCCTTGATTAATGTAGGCCGAAAGTAACCAGCTCATAGAATCTTTTGGGTTGTTTCCAACCTAGAAAAATGGCCACCACATGATCTAGTGTGGTAGTCATTAAGAACAAGTTATGCTTCCTCATGTATAAGGCACCAACGAAGAATATGGTCTACACCTTAATGATACAAAGTGTCATCGAGTATGTGATAGTTTCATGCCTGATTGCGAATTCGTCGACGCTTGTCATGAGAAGAAGAAGTAGGGAACTTAAAATTATGGAGATAGACTAGTATATCCCCATACCAAGGGTTTGAAGATGCGATCAAAAAAATATCTCCTTTAATAGGTGATTCTTCGGTCATAACATCACTTGATTCGAAAGAAAGTTCTGAAATAAGTTCTGCAAAGACCAACAACTTTTTGGATTTCATGGAAACAAAATCCAAGTCAAATTCCTGGAGGATTACAATCCATCTATTGATCTTTCTGCCAATGACGCGTCATGTCAACACATATTGAAATGGATTCATAACAACAATTATGTTGGTCTTGCGAAGCAGGATATAATGACGGAACCATTGGACGGCATGCACTACTTCCAATGCAAGTTTCTCAACATGGGAAAAGTTGAGTTCCGACCCAACCAGGCCTCGACTTGTTTAATAAATCACATGCTCCTAGAGCGGATTGTCCTCTTGAACCAAGACCATATCTATGGTCAACTCTGTGGTGGCCAAGTACAATAAGAAATATTTATTATAATTGGGAGGATGGAGTAGAGGGACAGACGCAAGGGCACATTTCAATGCTTTGAAGGAGCACTAAGCGACTTCGTCCCAACAAAAATAGACTCCCTTTTCTAATAAACACATGAACCCTTTAGTGATTTCGGCATAGTTTGCGATAAAATGTGGAAGAAAGTTCACGTTCCTCTGTAAGCTCTAAATCTGGGGTACTTTGCACTGGGGAGGCAACTAAACTATCACCTCAACCTTAAGAGGATCGATCATGATCCCTATTTTTGAAAATATGAAACCTAAGAGACCAGCCAATGTCACGCAAAAACTGCACTTGTTAGGATTCAAGTGAATCCAATAGTAGAAACATTGTTCAAATATTAGTCAGAGGTGTGTAGGATGATCAGATATCTTGTGAGAGCGTGATGCTAGATCATCGAGATAAGCCTCGACTATATGTCTAAGGTCATGTAAAGAAAAATACATGGCCCACAGAAAAGTGGATCCAACATTCTTTAGGCCAAAAGTCATCTTACGATAAGAAAATGTGCCCCAAACACAAATAAAAGTTGTTTATGTTGGTCTTTGGGTTTGATCTGAATTTGGTTATATCCCAAAAAACCATCCATGAATGAAAAGACCTCACAACCTGCGCATTCTTCGACAATCTGATCAATGAATGGGGTGGGGAAATTATACTTTGAACATGCCTTTTTCAAGTCATGAAAGTCCATGCACACACGAATCGTACCCTATTGTTTGTTAACCAGAACATGATTTGAAACCCATTGCATCAACTGTACAGGGTAGATAAAATCGACTTTAAGCTGTTTCTCTACTTCAGCCTTAATAACTGTCGCTTTCCGAGGATTCACTAGACACATATTTTGTCGGACCGGTTTGGTGTCAAGATAAGTCGTTATCTCATGTTCAATGCCTAGCATTTCCTCATAAGACCAGTAAAAAACGTCGCAGAATTCCTTAAATAATTCTGTATAGATTCAAATCACCTTGGGGGAGCAGTCCTCTCTGACAAAAACATTCTCTGACATGAGGGGCTTTGGATATATCTATAGGTATCGTTTCAACGATACTTTCTATATTACCCTCAACGTAAACTGCGTGTGTAGCCAGAGGATTAACAGGACAAGACCTATCCCCAGTCATAGTCAACACAAATTCACCTGCCTCTATTCTTCTTAACTCCAAGAGGAAATAAGATCTATGATGGAGATCATCCCAGGGTCTGTCCGGACTAGTCAATGCCTCAAGAATCGCCTCATCTGAGGGAAATACCAGTTCTAAATAATTGATAGTGGCGAGGGAACCTTGAGCCCAACTAGGCTCAAGAATTGGATCTAAATCCTACGTGGGAGTTAGATCAGGGTCGGTCGAAGCTTGCTAGACAATATTGTATGCAACTTCTGCCATGAATAAGGGTGTGGCCATGTGAGGATACCGTGTCCCTTACATCATAGCTGATTGGGAAGGAAGAGTCCATGGATCGTGAAAGTAAGTCATTCAGAATGACAACACTTGAAAAATATCAAGTTTAGGCTAGTTGGGGGATGATGATATAAGTTTGACATCTCCATAAGGAGGCGGGTAATCGAAAGTACCCATAAATGGTGGGCACAAAACAACCCCTACATTGACTATGCCAGGCTGAGGGTTATCAATCATCGAGACTGTGGATGGTCCCGATGAAGGGTCAGTATGGGAGGACAACTGGTCAATGGTTATGATTCAACCCTCATGTGGAAACAACAAGACCCAAAACACTGTGGCAACCACTGTATGCATTGCATAGGTCCAACTCCTTCCTAATGGAAGGATGTAGTCGAGAGGCACATCAACCACTTCAACTTCGACGCACACGATCTTCCCTCCTAATTGTACAGGGAAGGAAGGGATGAGTCCATGTGGTATGAATGAAAGACCATCGAAAGCCGTAAGAAGAGTAGGTTACAAAGACAAAACAGGTTGGCCAATGGCCTTCCAACATGCCAACGACATCACGCAATTCAAGGTGCCCTCATCAACCACTGTAAAAAATATATTCCGAGTAAAATATTTCATGGTGTAAACCACTACTATGTGAAAATCCACGTGGTAAGGGAGACGAGGTTTCAAGTTGGTCGTAGCAAGAACGATCGTTCCTAGATTACAGGTCTCTGCAGATCCCAAAGTGGATAACATAACCTTTCTCTGTGAAGGGAAGATCTGGAGGACCTCAAAAATAGACATCGCACAAGGGTCTTGTGAAAAATCCTCCACCACAAAGTAATTCTAAGAGGCCCTTGCGTTCGGATTATGAAAAGTTTTATCGAACTCCCCTTTCAGGATGCATGCCAATGTTTCACCCATCATCCTCTCAATATGGAGAGGAACAGATGTGTTTACGACTTCTTTACTTTTTTTGACAGATTCTGACATTCCGTAATCATGTGCCCTGGTCGCTATCTAAGCGTCACCTTTCATCATATAAATATTCGCGGCCAAGGAATTACTAGAAGATGCAAGGGGTCCCTAACTTCCCCCATTCACTCTCGAAGAGGCTTGAATCATATTTTTCCCATGTGGAAATGGGTTCGTTAGCACAACAGGTTGTTGTTGCACCAATAAATTTTGGGCTTTTGTAAGTCAAGGGCATAGGTGAGTCAAATGGTCCTCCATGAAAAGGTTACACAGATACTTCGACTACTTCTTCTTTGTGTTGCCCCTTCCAGCATTATTGTTAGGTTTCTTATCCACTTTATCCTTTTTGTTTCATTGTTTTTTCTTTCCGTCAGGATGTTGGTTGGCCTTCAGGCTTGTCCACTACACACTATGTATGTCTGATGTTTGGGTAGGGGGAACAACCAGACGTGAGGTATGGTTGGTCGATGTCTGCTGTATCGACAATTGTTTCAATTGATTTGACAGCTGATTAGTGGAATTTCCTTGTGCTGAACCAACTATACCATTGGCATGTGGTATAGAATTTTTTCTGGCCTTGTCAAGGATGGATCATGGCACATCTGGAAAAATATCATAGAGTAATACATACTGAGAGTATATCATTTCGAGCTACTTCGCTCTCATTATCGCCTCCTCCTATGAAAAGACTCCCGAAGTTGCAATGTCCTTGGATAAAACTGGTACCCAAGACTTTAGGAACCAATAAAGTCAGTGGGACGTGTACCTTAATCAAACTCTTCTGACGTCACCATTCTAGGATGTGATCCGAGATATGATCGACCTTAGTCTGCTCAAAGTTGGCAAAAAATTTGATGTCAACATCGTATCTCATGAGTAGTTAGAAATGGTTTAGGAAAACCATTGCCAAATCGATAAAGTAAGAATATATTGAGCGGTCAAGCTCGATGTACCATTTCACGGCACCCCGATAAGAGTGCATTGAAACATGTGAAATTGTACGGAGTCATCTCGTAGCAAGTTTGATGAACACCATAGGTGGAAAGTAGTCACGTAATCACCTGGGTCTTCACCAAGCTTGCCTTCTAATTTCGAAATATACTAGGGAAACTTAGTCGGCATGGGGGGCCAATGTGGATCATGACAAATCAGGTTGTTAAGCAACCTTGACAAGTCTAGCAGGTGTAACGTTTCTAGAAATGGTAGTTTGGGTTCGGTACCATGTATAGGAAAAATGGAGCATGGAGTTTGGCTGACACCAGGTTGCCAGGAAAAGTTGGGTTGTTGGCTAGGGTTCTGGTAGACACCATGGCCTTTACCAGCATAAGAAAACTATGTTTGTTGGGATATCATTGGTTGATTCCCGTAATTGGATGACAAGGGTTGGGTGGGGATTTCTCCTTGCGTTGTGTTCCAAATATTCTAGAAGGGATTTCCCCCTGCCAATTCGATGGGCATAGGTATTGATCCTTGCCTGGGGTTCCATTAACCATGGAAGGGGTTTCCCCTGGTCGGCATCCCATATGAGGCAACTGATCCTTGCCAAGGATTACAAAGTCCTTGTGAAGAGAAAAATCCTGTAATTTATCCCTATGTAGGAATAGTATCTTGCACAAAATTACATTGTCCAAAACCAGGGTTTCCCCCGATCGAGACGACAGCTGAATAAAAATTGTTATTACCAAACGTGTCTAACAAAGAGAATGACATGGATCCCACCGACCTGGTGTAAGAAGAAGGTCCTAGAATGCCTGCTCCAAACAAGCTGTAGTTCATACTCAACTCGATGGGTTGCTTGAAAGCACCGTCGAGCGAGGGGGACGGAGGAGGTATATGACCCCCACCGTAAGGGATAACGTTATAAGAGGTTGAGGTGCCCCCAATGGAACCTTTCATGGGAGAATTTGAGCTCCCTTCCCCCAGACCCATGGTCTGTAGGGTGGAATAGGTAAGGACAGAGTTTGAATCAAAGACAGACATCCCATATGAAAATGGGGGGTTCATCGCACTCTTTGTGAATGGAGCATTGGTCATTACCGATGATGGAATCAGACCATTGCTTGAAGTAGAGGGGGTCGAGACCACTTTGGTCCAAATCGACGAAGGTGGTTTAAGAGGTGGAATACCCTCTGTGGTGGCAGTTTTTAAGGGAGTGTGAGGACGCCTGAATGAAGTAGCAACATTTGCTTCCATAACTGCCTGTAAAACTGTCTGATGCTCATAAGGTGTTACCCTTGGAGGGACAACTTGTACCAAGATTGGTGCCAACAAGTTAGTGATAGGAGGGTTATTCGGCTTGAGAGATTACTCTCCAAGGTAAAAAAAAGTAGGTTCCTTCGGATTCGAGTAATCTCCTCTTAGAGAAGGCTCAGGCACATTTTCATGTGTCCCTGTCACTTTGAACGACCCTTATTGGTCAAGTCTTCACCATAACGGTGGCAGTGGTGGCTCTAATGTAACCGGTGGCAGGCCCTGAAGCCTTCACGATAGATGGAGCTCTTGATCTTCCACTTTGTGAAAATATCAACGACATAGTAAGGATTTAACTAACGTTTAAAACCAAGCACACACTAGAAAAAGTCCTATAAGATAAACCAAGCAAACCACTATCTAGTTGGAAGAACAGTTACGCCAACCAACACTAGAGAAACTTACCGGTACAAGTGAAACTTGAACATGGAGGCACCCTCCGGGTATAATCTACAAAGTGTGACCTAACGTCTGCCCTAGGTACCGCGATATACTCCCACAGTCACCTGTGTAAGTCCCTATAATAAAGGAAAATACGTTTCCAGCTCATAAACAATCACTAGGTGAGTACAGTCGACAGTCGGGTGGACCGCAATGAGCAGGATAACAAGTCTGAAACCTATCGAGGGTATCAAAATCAAGTGGTCTGGAAGACAACTGAGGATATGTAATGGATTCGAGGTCCATGAAGCTCCGTAGGCAAATGCAAGTGATAGTATCTCACGACAGATCCTCAATATGTGTTCCCCACTACGTTTAGTCTGGATTTGGAGAAGTTATCTCTGATTCCTTTCCTCACATGACCTCATGTTTAGCCCCTGTGTTAGAGGTGGGCCCTAGATAAATTTCACGTCACTAGACTTTTAACACTCCCTAGCTATGAATCTGATGTTTGTTTAAAATCCTTGAAGAGTTTCCTCTCCAACCTAATTCAAGGCTCTAACCCTAAACTAGTTGATTGACCCTACAAACATAAAAGTCTAGTTGATTTTAAATTTAGCGTTTGTTTTAATGGCTTGTTTTAAATCAAAGGATATGGCAGTGAAACTAGTGATGTTTTTTGAGAGACAAAAACAGGAGAAATAAACAAAATTTTGAAAGAAAAATTACTTCTAGTGAAAAATAAAGATTTACAACTAGCTCATTGTAACCAACTTTTCCATAACTAACTTTTTCAAGATCTTTAAAAAGAAGACCTAAAATGAAATTTCGCTCAACTATGAGCTACTTAAGTTCTAAGAAATCAGTAAAGAAATTAAAAAATGAACTTTTTTTCCTTTCAATTAAGATAACTAACTCCAACTACTTTACCAAACTAAGAATGAAAAATCTTTTTCTTTTTTTTTGAAAATGCTTCAAACAGAAAAAACTTGAAATAAATCTTTTTTCTCTTTTCTTTAAAGAAAATGAAAGGGGGAAAATAAATACAAGACAAGATTGAAATTGACCTTTGGCCCACTGTGGATCACAGGGAGTCACTAAAGACACCAAATAGGTTGATCAACAAAATCAAAGACTCACCTAAAACCCTTTCGGAATAAACACAAGAAAAAATCGAAAAGACAAGCAAAATAACATCTAACCCAAGCTATGACTATAAAAACATAGACAATGAACTCTGTCAAGAAACCCAAAGAGGTAAAACCTCAATCAGGAAAGAGATTGGTTGTATCTTTTTTCAAAAACAATTTCTTGAAACAGGTGCACTAATGTTGTTTCAGCAACCTGTGTATGTACGTAGGTTGTTTCCTAGACAGGGTGGGTATGTACGCGGGATGATCCACTGTAGGGTGCGTACACCTCTGTATTTCCTCAAAAAATAAATAAAACATAAAGACTAACATGACAGAGAGAACTGGTATGGAACCAAAAGGTGACCATAATCCCTTAAAAGACTCAACAGACTCAACATAAACTCATAAGGTATAAAAACCATTCAAACACCCAAAAAATACCCTAAAACCCTAGAGGCTTCCCCAGTATGGTGTCCAGTTATGCTAGCGGGAAAATCCCCCCTTAATACTATACTAGGGTTCAGAATGTAGGTAGATCACAATCGTCTAAAATTAAACTACTTATCTAACTATCCCAAACATAACCAAGACTCATACAAGAAAACAAAGAATGAGAAGGATCAGGTAACTGTACCTCTACTTCACGTTCGATGATGATCCTCTCGTGCTTGAAAACTTCACTGACTGCAAGCCTCCTCCCAAGGCTGGCTTGCATTCAAATACATGCAAACAGAAAGCTACAAGCATGAAATTCATATACAAATAAGGGTTAGATGTTAGAATATCCAAACATAAACCATTAAAAACATTCAACACGCCATGATTTGGGACAGGAAAGGTACTTCTTTTATTGATAATTCAATGATTATACCTTTTACAACCAAATTCATCTATTGCTCCACAAACCTAGTGCAGGATCCTCTTCACCAAGATCCAAGTGCACCTCTGTATGGATTCTCCTCTCAACCTTCATATCTCTTCAAGGAAGTGAATGGGTTTTGATGGAGGAAGAAGGGAAAAATGGGGAATTCTGAGGCAATTCTCACAAAAGGGCTGCAATTACTTGGGGAAAGGAGGGGATGTGAAATGGGCATAGTTTCACTGTTATTATGTCTAGATGTGGAATGAGACCCCAACACATCTTTTTATATGATAAAAATATGGTTATTCGATTGGGTGACGGGATATAGGCAGTGGATTAGTTGGGAAACTACCCAATAGCCTATAATCTCAACGAATTCCTTGGAACTTTTTATTTTTTGCAACTTTTGCAGGTATACGCGGGTTGTAGTGGTGAAATATGCATATGTGCGTGGGTTGTATTGGTTTAACAAGTCTATGTATGCGGGCAATATTGTTGCAGGGTGCGTACATATTCAAAAACTATGTTTTTTAGAAGAGCAACTCGGTGATGGCTTGGAAAAAATGCGAGTAAGACGGCTAAAGGTCGAGTATGCATATGTAGAGAAATTTAGGGTTATAACATAGGGAGAAAGATTCATCATATGCATGGAAAGCATCCCACAAGTCTATGCAACTAGGGGGAGAAAATCAGGGACAATTCACTTAGGGGGAGAAACCCCAAAGATATATACCCTTTGCCATTGATTTTAAAGGGGGAGAGATAGTCACATTGATTTTGTGAGATGAACATTTATGAGGAGTGATGATCACATCGGTAGCATGAGCATTGCCATKTATTGATGTTTCCATCAATGATTGGTGTTGCCATCAATGTGAAACTGGTAGATTGTTKTACTATGTTGTYATTGATGTCAAGGGATTTATGTCAAGTATTTTCATAGTGATGTGTTTGTATCATTGATATATTGATTATTGGTTATATGGCCATTGATGTAATTGTTGTCAAAGGGTCAATTTCAAATAGTGTCATAGTAATGTGTTGTCATTGATGTCAAGGTTGATATGAAAGGAAGATGTATCATTGATGTCATGTCATGGTTGATAGGAAGAACCAAATGGATAAAATCCAAAGTAGTCCCCTTATGGTAAAATCCCTTACAGGAAGATGCTCTTGGATAAAGTTCTCAAAGTGGTCCCCTTATGGTGAAATACCTCATGGGTAGACACTTTGTGAAGTTGAAATGGCTAGGTGGTTGAGTAGCCCACCAATGTGGTTAGGGAACTCAAGTTTGATTGAGGAATAGTGTAATGAATATCAATTAATTTTTATGAGAAATTATTCCATATGGATAGTATATGTCACGTCGTTTTCAGTGATATGTGGAACATCACATAACTTATCACGGTTAGAGAGTTATTTTCATATGAAGTTGGAGAACCCTCATGAGTTATCGAGAATCCTCTAGAATGTCAAAGAATTCAAGAAGGTAAAAGAAGTCAAATTATTCTAGAAGCTCCTAGAAGACATTCACCAATAAAAGTGGTTAGTCATGGGTTAAGTGGTTGCAACAAGAAAACAATAAAAAATAAATTAGTTGCAACTAGAAGTGGAGAGTTTACTATTTGTGGATAAAGTGGTTGTAAGTGGAAAAAGTGGTTAGAAGTGGGTTATTCTGAAAAGAAGGAAGTTGGGTAAGTTGGTTAGAACATAATCCCTAGAGGAAGCTACTTGGATAAGTATAAATACGAGAGAAAGGGTATATTATGAGTATGATCTTTGAGCATATTGAATATCCATTTCTGAAAGGTTATTTGGGAAGGTATTATTGATAGAGAAAATTTGCAGTAGAAAACATGTGGTAGAAAACTCACAGCAACAAAATCGTGGCAACAAAACTGCTGCAGTAGAATCATGGCAACAAAACCACAATAATAGATTTGGTAGCTGCAGAAAGTTGGAAGTTCGGTAACCACATCAGATTTGCATATTGGAATTGTTCCAATTATTGCATGGTATGGTATAGGTCTTGATGATTTCTACAAGATCAAAGGTATGGTTTTGGCACATGGTCTTGTGTAATGGTTTATGGTATTTGGTTTATGCAAAGTATGGTGTATTGCTAGAGGTATATTTTTTGTTAAAGGTAAACCTAGTCAGGTCCTGATCAACCCAATAAAGCTCTGATCAACCCTTTTAATGAAAATCAAACCCTACNCCCTCCATTGGCCTATTTTTTCCCCTCAATCTAGCTCAGGCCTTGAGGGGAATAAATATAGGCGATATTACCTGAAGGTAAGTGATCACTTTCTATTTTCCCAAACTAACTCGTAGAGCTAGCTCAGGATTTGAGGAACAGAGAGAAACAAAGTCGCTCACTCGACAAAGGAGGGTGAGGTACGATTAGTGACTCACTCTAAGTGGGTGAGGTACGATGATATTGTGCATATGGTTTAGATTTGACTTGATGTTCCAGGTGGATATTGGTGGCCACCCACCTATTCCAACTTGCTCCTCTTAACAATTTTTAGTTCAACATGTTCTTCTGTACTTATTTGTAATTGTGGGTTCTACACTTCTGGGGATGTCTGAATCCCTACACATCTTCCAGGTGGATATTGGTGGCCTCCCACTTAATCCAACTGGCTTATTTTGTATGTTTTCATGGAAGCACACATTGTTGTACTTCTAGGGCCGTTTTGGGGCCCTAAAAATTGTTTTTTTCGCTCACCATAGCCAAACTATAGATGGAGTCAAATTTTGATGAAATAATGTATATTTCTTGAAAATACCTTTCCAACAGGATATCACACACCTAAAACTGAGGTCGTATGAAAAACTTATGACCCAAGGAAGTTGAGTTACCAACTTACCCATAGGGGCCCACATAATGTTTGGCATTTCATCTCCTAGGGTTAGGTTTTTGGATGTATAGGGTTTTGGAATTCATGAGTAATGTTAAAAAGACCTCTGGAGCCTCATTGTAATAATTATTCTCAAAGGGATGTACATAGAAACTACATCACTTCTTAGAGATATCTACCACCATTTGAGTAAGTGTTTCAGTTCTACAGTTTTACAGTATTACAGTTTCATCCTATTTCATTTATTCAATAGAAGATATTGTTCACTGAATACCTGTGTTTTTATTCATATCTCTATGTTTATTAGATCGATCTACTCTTCACTTATTTATCTTCATGCATGATCCCGACACGATCTGGGTACAAGAAGTTGGGACTCGAAACAATTGAGCCATTGCAATATCAGTTGTGCTAAGCCTGACAACAACCCATGGGGGACGAAAATAAATATGATGGAGTAGGAGAACATTTTAAAATGTTTCTCGAGGAAGCCCTTGCATGACAAATGAATGAAATGATGGACAAATTTGCACAGATTCTTCAGCAGTTTCCCACAGGAGAAGCATCTTCATCAAGCGGCCATGCAACCCCCTTCAAGGTACATGTAAATTTTGATATTCCATTATTTTAAGGAATGATAGATTTGGATGTTGTAGATAAATGGTTGAATCTGCTCGAAGGGTATTTTTCGGTCCACAAATTTTCTAGGGAAAAGATTACTTTTTCACTCCTCAAGGTCATCCCCCATGTTAAGGATTGGTGGGACACTTACTCTGAGAAAAGGGACATAGAGGAATCTGCAATATTTGTGGTTTCCCCTACACAGGATTCCTTCTGAGATTCCATTAAATAACAATACTACCATTTTGGAAGCTATGAGGGCCATTACAACAAATGGACCACCCTGCGTCAAGAAAGGGAGCATACAGTACTAGATTTCACCAATATTTTCCATGCCCTGTGCACCAAATTGGGTAAGTGACATCTTGTGCTCAAATATCGTGGTTGTTTTCATAGATACATTCAAACAAAAATGGATTTCTAGACATCACCTCATTGGGAACAAATTATAAATATGTTTTAAAGATCGAGCATAAATTTAAGAAGAATAGGTGAGAGATTGGATCTATAAACTCCTCACAATCGAAGTATGGAAAAGGTGGACCCAACCCACATAGCAAGGGATAGAGAAAATATGGCCACTCTTAGGACAACTAGTCCAAGCCACAACACAAGAAGGGAAATGAGAAGATGAATAAGGACACAGGAAAAAGGTGTGAATACCATAAAATCCCTTGGCACAACACTGAAGAATGTCACTCCAAGAAGTCACTCATGACCGAGCTAAAGGCCTCCGATTCATAGGCCAATTTTTACTTAGAATCAAATCCAAATGGAGAGAATCTGATTATTGATGTTGAACCCAGTGCCACTGTCACTACCACCAGAGTCCATCCAAATGAACCATAAGAACCAGAGGAAGGGGAACACCTCTTTCACTCTCAAATATGGGTAAAGGGGGATCTGCTTCAATTCATTGTCAATAGAAGCATTAAAGAGAACATGATATCAATAGAGGTCATCAATTGTCTATACTTGCCGACGATACCGCACCCACAACCCTACACCATTGGCTAGCTTCACCAAGGAAGACATCTTTGTGTCAGCCAATAGTTTCGTCTGCCCTACGACATCAATCCTTTCAAATACAAGGTATTGTGCGATATTTCTCCTGTTGAAGTTTGTGATGTTATTTTAGGAAAACCATATTTGTGGAAGCATCATGTTGTGTATGAGTCTAGACCTTGCAGTGTTATTATTACTTTGGGTAGACAATTGTACAGGATACCAGAGGTAGCACCTCTTGCCGTTATTTCTTTAATCTCTTCTAATCAATGTAGTAAGTTCATTTCACAAACCAGGAAGTTTGTCTTCTTTTTTATCCATGCTCATAGAAATAAGAAGGTGATCTCCGCATCTATGGCCTCTAAATAGATCCTTTCTTTGCAGTAGAATAAATTAGACGAGATCATGGAAGAGTATAGAGACATATTCTCCTCACACACCGGTGTATCGACACACTGCTAATTCAAGAATACAATTGATCTAAACCTGGTGCACCTCTTCCTAATGGACCAGTATATCATTGATCGCTAATGGAAAATAACAAAATCAAGCATCATATCCAAGAGTGGCGTAGACCCCCAAACCCTCAGGTCCAAGGTCCGCACAGGATTTTTCTAATCTTCCCTTGAGTCTAATTGACTCTTTGATTTCCCCTTGGCGGAGATCTCATACACTCAGGGTGTATCCACAGGTCCTTATGGATTGAGCCTGCATGAGAAAACACCAGGTGTCAACCCAAATCTCCTTGATCACAATAGCGTTGTGCACTTTACTAAACTGGGGCTTCGGGTTTCACGATTTCGCGATCCCTATTGTCGAGGGTTCGTATCTCTACAAACTTTCGAAACCTGAATTGCCAAACTCTGATGCACTCAACAAAGGTTGGCTTCCCAACGGGCTTCTCACTTCATCAGGGTTTCAGACTTCGCGACTTCGTGAATCTAGATGCAAGGCTCCCAATCCTTCAACCTTCGAACCCCGAAACGGTCAACAAGGTTTGACTTCGTCGATTTACGAAAACATGCCACCTGTCACCCTTGCGGTCTCCACTTGATATATGTGCCATGCATTCACACGAGCTCTCGGATATCACCACTTCGCAACTCCGACAGTTGAAACTGACTCCTCTCAAACCCCGAGTTCCCGAAGTTCCAAAATCCCGAACTCCCCGCCAATTCCTTTTGCAACTCACAACTTAGGGACTTTCATTCCACTGCACTCAAATCCTGGTTTTCAGGATCCCCAAAATGACAAAATGATATGATGGCTTGTACAAAGAACGATCAACGGTCCACATTGATTCTTACCTCTCGAAGGATGGATTCATCCAAAACTTATCCTTCTTGTAGCTTCACTGGAATCCCATGGTCCTTGTGGTTTCATGAATTCTCCACAGAGAATTACGATCGCTCGTTTCTCCTGGACAACTTCCGCGAAATGAACCAATGTTCTTCTATGGGAACTTAACTTCTGCTGGATGACTGCAACCCTCGTCTTCCTTTGAAGTAGTTCAATCTCCGTCCTCCTTTGAACACTTCGATGACGTTAACCCTCCTGAGCTTTCTCTTGGAAACTTCAAGCCTTAAAAGAAATCTTGCATGAACCCCTTGCAGAAACCTTTTAAATACTTCTAAGTATTTGATTTCTTGACTCTGTGCACCTGCTGCAACAACAATCCTCAAACCCTTCCCTTAGTTGATAAGTCCTAAGCTTTGAACCAACCTGCGCACACCTTGCACAGCTTCTGTGCCTCACTTGCACTTCTATTGAAATGATAACAATGGTATCCCTCCTGATCTTTCAGAGATAAACTCTGAACCTTCGTCAATGCACTCCTTGCGGACGTTTAATTGCACTCCTTGCAAGAACTTTTCACACTCAGGATGAGAAACAATTTAAACTCATTCTCTCTCTCTCTCAGACTCCAAACATTCAACATGAAATCATACACACACACAGAGTATTAAAGTGAATGCATAACCAAAGAGAATAAACAACTGTAAGCATACCATTCACCATGTATAAACAGAAAACATTATATCACCATGAAATCTGATTCAAAGCTTCATATATTAATTCAAAGCTCTTGTACATGGACTTCTTCTACAACTCTCTCTCTGCAGCTCTCTCTTCTTCTCTTCTATGCTAATGTGTTAATGATACAATGAATACGAGAATGAGGGTGTCTATATACATTTTCCCTCCTTCTCTTATAAAATGTCTAATCTATCATTCAAACCTACCTACTTTCATTAACTATGCATAAATGCCTTAATACAAAAGACAGATGGGAGAATTTCCCCAGGTCTGTTTACAATATCCAAAGTATAAATGTGAGTACGTTCCTCTTTACTATTACATTAATGATGTTCTCTTCAAAATTTAAAATAGGTTTTATGAAAACGTGCTCTTTGTGCATCCGCGCGTCCAGCTATTTCTTTGGCTTAGGCACCTGCTTTGGCTTTGCACGATGCTCCTGCATCATACTCCCTCGCTTTAAAATTTTCATGAACTCATGTTCATGGGTTCTTGCACAGTCTGTCCATGCTTCTAAATTTCTACTTCATCTTCCGAGCTGACATCTTCAACTGGATGTCCCTTCCATTTGATCAAGTATTCAAAATACTCTTTTCTTCTGGTTTTCCTGCTGACTCTCTTGTCAATTATTCTTTCCATCTGTGGCTTTTCAGCTACGGGCATTTGTTTAGTCCAATGAACCTCTGTCTATTCATTCTTTGTTCCTATTTCTCTAACTCTATAAGGGTACAAATCCACAACATTGAATATCAACGAAATTCTGACCCCATCGGGTAATTCAATTTCATATGCATTTGCCCCAAATTTCTTCAAGACCTTGCATGGCCCAATCTTTTTCATTTTCAATTTTTTATATGTTCCGCTTGGAAACCTTTCCTTCCTCAGATGTGCAAGAATCATATCACCAACTTCAAATTGAAGTTCTCGCCAGTGTTGATCTACTCTGCATTTATATTCTTGACTCTAACTCTCCAATCGCTCCTTGATTTGGCTGTGAAGCTCCTTCATTGCTTCTGCAAAATCCTCTGCACTAGCAATCCTAAATTCATTTTGTTCTGAATCCCTTGATTCAGAAACTCCCCTTGGTTGCATCCCATATAAAATTATGAATGGACTTTACCCTGTGCTTCTGTTGATTGAATCATTGTAAGCAAATTCCGCCTATGGCAGAATGTGATCCCACTGACTGTGTTGTTCAATCACTAGGCTCCTCAACAAATATCCCAAGCTTCTGTTGACAACTTCTGTCTGTCCATCCGTTTGAGGATGATATGCTGAGCTAAATGAAAAACTTGTCCCCATCTTCTTCCATAAAGTCCTCTAGAAATGTCCCACGAACTTGGTATCTTGATCATACACGATACGTCTTGGCAAGGCGTGAAGTTTGATGACTTCTTTGAAAAATATGTTCACAATGTGAGTTGTATCACCGGTTTTTTGGCATGGTATGAAATGTGCCATCTTTGAAAATCTGTCTACCACCACAAAAATTGAATCAAATCCTCTTTGTGTACTTGGCAGTCCCAATATTAAATCCATGCTTACTGCATTCCACGACCTCTCTGGTATGGGTAATGGATGGTATAACCCTTTATTCTTCCTTTTCCCCTTTGTGTGCTGACAAATCCTACATCTGTCCACCAATTTCTTAACATATGTCCTCATTCCTGGCCACAAATATGATCCATTCAACTTTGAGAATGTTTTATGATGACCGAAGTGTCCGACCAATCCTCCATTGTGTTTTTCTTTCAGTAGATTCTCCCTCATGGAGCATTTTGGAATACATATCTGATTGCCCCTAAATAATAATCCATCCTGGATCATGTATTCAATCCATTGGGTCATGTCTCCGAGAACTAGATTCTTAGACGCCTCATACGCTTCCTTAAAATCTGGGTCATCCCTGTACATTTCCTTGAGATTATCAAAACCCAAAGTTTTGACTCTGAATTCCTGCATAAGAAAACACTTCCTGCTCAAAACATCAACAACTTTGTTAGCAGTTTCAGAAGTATGATTAATTAAAAAAGTAAAATTCTACATGAATTCAACCCATTTTGCTTGCTTTTGGTTCAACTTGTCATGTTGAGTCACAAATTGCAAAGCATGATTATCGTTGAAACAAAACAAACTCTTTAGGAACCAAATAATGTCTCCATTTCTTCAGCGCTTGTATGACTGCATAGAATTCCTTGTCATATGTTGAGTATTTAACCTTAGCTTCATTCAATTTCTCGCTGAAGTATGCGACTGACCTGTTGTCTTGGCTCAAGACTGCTCCAATTGCATGTCCACTCGCATCACACTTGACCTGGAACGTCTTGCTGAAATTTGGCAACACCAATATTGGTTTCTCAGTGATCTTCTTCGTCAACAAATTGAAACTCTTCTCTACTTCCTCTATCTAGTGAAAATATTTTTGTCTTTTCTTCACCGTGTCCATCATCGGTGCACTAATCCCACTAAAATTTTGGATGAATTTCCTATAGAAACTAGCTAAACCATGGAAGCTTCAAACTTCAAACACTCTTTTCAGTGAAGGCCAATTCTTAATTGCATTCACCTTTTCCGTATCCATCTTCAACTCATTTGTAGAGATAACAAAACCTAAATAAATGAGTTGTGTCCTCATAAATGTCGATTTCTTCATATTTATCAACAATTTCTCTTGCTGCAATCTCCTCATCACTGTAGCTAAATGCTTCAAGTGTTTTGCTTCTATTTTGCTTAAAATCAATATATCATCAAGATATACAATGATGAATTTTCCTATGAAATCCTTCAGGACTTCATTCATCAATATCATGAAATTACTGGGTGCATTTGTTAAGCCAAATGGCATAACAAGCCATTCATACAACCCCTCATTTGTCTTGAATGTTGTCTTCCATTCATCACCTTCTCTCATTCGGATTTGATGATATCTTCTTTTTAAATCAATCTTTGAAAAAAACTTTGCTCCACTCAAGCAATCCATCAAATCATCCATCCTTGGAAATGGGAATCTGTATCTAATGGTGATCTTATTGATCGCCCTTGAGTCTATACACATCCTCTAGCCTCCATCTTTCTTTGGGCTGAGCATTATTGGAACAACGCACGGACTCAAGCTTTCTCTAATCAATCCTTTGTCCATTAAATCTTGGACTTGTCTCTTGACTTCCTCATTCTCCTGTGGCGTCAATCTAAACACTGATTTGTCTGGTAAAATGGCTCCAGGTATAAGATCGATGTGATGAATTATACTCCTGATCAGTGGCTACGAACGAGGTAGTTCATCCACTACTATATCATCAAACTCTTCCAGCAACTTCTAGATTTCCTCTGGTAAACCATCCACTCTTGTACTGGTCAAAACAATTCTAGGCTTCCTGACCACAATAAATTGTGTGCCTTCCTTCTTCTTAACCTCAATAATAATTTCCTTCCCACTCATGAGAAGTACAGTGTTGCTCACTTCTAGTCTCACCTTTTTATCCTTAATTGGCAACAACATGTGAGTTCTCCCATTCTTCTCCAGGGTGAATGTGTTCTTCCTCCCATCATGAACTACATTTCTATCATATTTCCACGGTCTACCCAACAATAGATGACAAACATCCATGGGAATGACATCACATAATATTTCATCCTTATATACTCCTATTTTAAATTCAACTAATCACGGTTTAGTGAGATTTACCTAATGTCCTTTTTGTAGCCATGAAACTTTGTATGGGCTTGGATGTACAATAGTCTCCAACTCCAACTTTTCTACCATCTCTATAGAAACGAGATTGTCTGTGCTACCTTTGTCCACTATAATCTTGCATACCCCGTCTTTGGTCTTGCAAGCAGTCTGAAACAGACTATTCCTTTGGGCTGGGTTCTCTGCCTCCTTCTTTGGCTTCAAGAGAACTTTCCTCATCATCAAGAATATTCCACCCTCATCAAATTCTGCCTCAACATTCTGTCTTTGTGCTTCGACAATGTGAGTCTCACCACCTTCCTTCTTTCTATCTATACATTCATAAGATTTATGCATGTTCTTTCCACAAACAAAGCATTTCAATTCGCCTCCTCAGCCTCTTCCTCTTCCTCTAGCTCGAGGAAAAGTATTTCCATCAACATACTGCCCTCTCTGTGAGCTTCCTCCTCTCTCATGCTGAGTTTGAGGTTTCTTCCCCTCTTCTTAAGGTCTCTAAGTTCTATATTGGGCAACTTCTTTGCCTCTAGCTTGACTTCTGCCTCGACCTCTTTCACCTTGCTTTCGGCTCAACTTTTCTTCAACTTTCAGATCCATTTGATAAGCATCTTCTACTGTTCGAATGATCATCATGCTCATCTCATCTTGGATGTCATACTTAAGACCATTCATGTACCTGGCAACCTTTTCATCATCGCTCTTCTGATGACCTGCCCTGATGTTTAGTTTGTAGAATTATTCAGTGTACTCCTTCACTGACATCATCTTCTGTCTCAAATTCTGCATCCTCCAAAAAAAAGCAATTTGATAATCCTTGGGGATGAATTTGGCTTTCATCTTCGCAACCATTCTATCCCAAGTTTTGATTTTCTGCTTGCCTTTGCAACGTCTGTCAGCCTGCAGTTCATCCCACCATAATGATGCATGCCCTTTAAGTCTTGTGAAAACATGTTTGACTTTTCTATCTTCCTCGACATCCTCATAGTCAAAGTATTTATCCAGAGCTCTAATCCAGTCTAGAATCTCTTCAATGTCTAGGTTTCCTTCATACATGGGAATCTCCATTTTTTCCCTAGCACCTATCCTTGCAACAGTCGTGAACATGTGTTTGTCTTCAACATCCTCGACTATGACTTCTTCTCCATGTCCAGCTTCATTTTCACTGTCAGCCTCACTGATATCCCCAATGTTGACTATGTGCCTCTGTGCTGTCTCCATGAAATCAAGCCTGCCACGTAGTTCACGCATTTCTCTTTCCACTGTTGGATCAGGCATTGGTCTATCTCTTCTTCTCGATGGCATGGATGAGAAATATTCTTACTTCATCTGCTACAGAAAGAAAATAACTTTTCTGGGCTCTGATACCAAACTTTGCGCAGACCCCCAAATCCTTAGGTCCAAGGTCCATGCAGGATCATTCTAATCTGCCCTTGTGTCTAATTGACTCTTTGATTTCCTCTTGGGGGAGATCTCATACACTCACAGTGTATTCACGGGTCCTTATGGATTGAGCTTGCATGAACAAACACCGGGTGTCAACCCGAATCTCCTTGATCACAATAGCGTCATGCCCTTTACTAAACTGGGGCTTCAGGTTTCGTGATTTTGCGATCCCTGTTGTCGAGGGTTCCTATCTCTACAAACTTCCAAAACTTGAATTTTTGAACTTTGATGCACTCAGCAAAGGTTGGCTTCCCAACGAGCTTCTCACTTCAATGGGGTTTTGGATTTCGCGACTTCGCGAATCCAGATGCAAGGCTCCCAGTTCTTCAACCTCCGAACCTTGAAACAATCAACAAGGTTTGACTTCTTCAATTTACAAAAACATGCCACCTGTCACCCTTGTGGTCCCCACCTGATAGATGTGTTGTAGGAAAATCTCCCTGCGGACATGTAGATCGCCTCTAAGAGCTAGAACCTTAACTCTAAGATAGAAAGTACTTAACGTGGACACTGACTTCCTTTCAGATCTATACAAACTAATGCATGACAAGGAAGGAGAACAGAAGTACCTTTTTATCGACATTTGTTCCTGCACGCTCCGAGTTGAGCTCCAATATTTTTCTCCTTGATAAGCCCTGTAGACAAACAAAGTACGACTACTTCCTACTCTATTAAAATTAGTCCAAAATAGGTCTATATACTAAAGAGACAAATTCATGCGAGATTGAACACAAATTAGAAAGAAACAGGCCAAGCAAATTATATTAATGAGGACAAGACATTGCTTACAACCATAGATGAATTGCAACAGTTCTGCCAAGTCCTCCTTGTCTACCCCTTGCTCAAAAGATCCATGATCTGAATGATGATAGCTTCACTGATTGCTCCCTATGAGATCAT